>VZSR01000920.1:9515824-9542876 GCA_013398615.1 Brachypodius melanocephalos
AGAACTCACAACTTGTGAGACTGTACTATAGATAAGAATTAAAAAACATAGGAGTCCAAACGTGAAAATCTGTCTCTCGAGCATTTAATCCCAGCTCTAACAGAAAAGAAGATAAAAACTCCACACACCAGTCTGCAAGGCCTGGCGTGTTCCACTCTCCTTCCTGGGAGGAGTCACCCTTAAAGGTGCCCTCAAGCTCAGCCAGGAGCATGGCATGCTTTTCCATCTTTCCCAGATTTGTACAAAGCCTAATCCATTTTTCAGTTTCTAATTTAAGTTAATTTGGACTAATTAAGTTGAATGTCCTAAGTCAATGAGCCTGAGGCCCTAATTCAGTACTGTGCCCAAGCACAGGTATAGAATTATTCCTATGCAGAATATCATATCTTTGAATGTGCTTTGCCACAAAGATCAGGAGTAGCCAAAAGCACAGGATGGCAAACTCTCTTGCTTTGAGGTTAGTGCAGCAGCTCTGCCACCTGAGGAGCAAGGAAAATTAATTCCTAAAGATTACTGTGAGCTTCTGACTTTCCCAGCACATGTGAGGAGCATGGGGACAACATTGGCAAGCCCAAATCTGAAAGTCAGGGAGCTGCACTCGCAAGAACAGGTACACATTCTTCCCTTTCAAGGCAAGAGGGTCTTCAGATGGGTGCAGAGCATGAGTCCTCATGTCCCTACTGTTCCTACAAGAGGAAAAAGGAAGAGAAGCTTCCCTCTGCTCTAGAAAAACACCAATTTATTAGATTTCTCTGTCACCTGGTGGAAACAGGAAAGAATTTTTTGCCTAGCACACCTGACTGTAGAACCTATACCCCTTTTAAGCCTAAACATGAAAATGTGATGTTAATGTTCAAAGTAAAACTAGCTAGCAACAAATTCTTTAACATCAGCTCCTTACTGATGAACTCTGAACCAAAAATTATTCATGGGAATCCTTCTGTTGCGACATTTTCAATAGAAACACTTCGTATTTGACTTGAATGGAAGCAGACATCATCCTTTCCATCCAACACAGCAGACAGGCCAAGAATACATCAATCACATCAAGAACATGGTCAAAAGGTTGGCTGTTTCTTTCTAAAATTACTTAAACTCATCACTAGTCAGGATGTGGAAATGAAATGCTCTGTTATCACAAAATCAGGGCATCAGAAGGCAATAAAAAATTAACATGCAGCAAATAGTTCAGTGTAGTTTTCCAGGTCCATTTACAGTGAGATTGGAGAAGCCAAACAGACTGCCAGCCCAAGTATTTGTACGTGTGCTCAAGCAGTTAAGAAACAAGAAATCTGACTATATATTCTCTGCTGATTCCAGACAAGCCCTTTAGGCTTGTGTTGACCTTGCTGCATACCTAACATTACGCACATTCTTAACTTCTACTCTTGCAATAATTCCTATAATATGAGGTATTTCTGTGAGTACTTGCAGGACTGGATCCTAACTCTGAGCTGGTATTCACAAAGATATTCAGGAAAATTAATCCAAATTAACTAAGGGCTTAATTTAAAGCAGATTAGTTAAAGTGCATTTAACCCTGTAAAGACTTTTCAAAATTAAAGTTCCCTTAATTCAGCTTTGTATAGAGCTTAATCCATTTTTCAATTTCTAATTTAAGTGAATTTGGACTAATTAAGTTGAATGTCCTATGTAAATGAGCCTGAGGCCCTAATTCAGTACTGTGTCCATGCACAGGTATAAAACTATTCCTTGAAATCATATCCAGCTGTTTTCAGTAAGGTGCATACAGGTACTTAATTACATTCCTGAATCATACTCTTAACTGCTTTATTTTCTTAAATCATTTGAGAATTACAGTTTGATTGTAAGGAAAAATCATAGCCCAAAGGGCCAGAAGGCAGATAAATATTTTTCATTTACTGTTTTCTAGATGATACCAATTTCTTCGGTGGGTGTACAAGCAATCTTCAATCATTGTTTTCTGTAGGAAATCTCTGATTGACACAGAATTAACGACTGGTTCTTCCGGCTGGAATTTTTTTTTTTGTCCTTAAAAGGGGAAAGAAAGATTAATCCTTCATTTTCTGGAAAGATTTCATAATGGGTGTTGTTTTCTCAACCCAGACTGGTAAAGCACCATATCCATTCCCAATGGAAAAGATGAATTTCGGTAATTGTATTTCTCTAGGATTTTACTTCTCAGATTTTGCAACCTTTTTTTCAAAGCTCCTTTTACTTGGAAGTGTTTGAATCTAGATTATTTTCTTGATGGATATACAGCAAGAAAGTGAAAAACCAAAAACAACCCAATGCAACAATCTTAATAACAAGGTCTGAATAGGCACCAAAGTTCGGTTTAAATATTCAATGTCAGATACATTTGTGCTTAACTACTCTATAGAAGAGAGGTAGAATTTTGCAATAGTATTCCTCCTAGCAATGTAGCAGCAAAAGCATGCTAAGAGGCAAGTTGTCTCGAATAAAATTTGCCAACTAAATTAGGCACTGAGCCAGGAAGGCTATTCAGAGAGTCACGGAGCCTAGGCAGTCATCCCACGTCTGCTTACTCAGAGTGGGCTGGAGAAGTCAGCTCACACATGATACAGCTCAGCTCTTGATCCTTCCAACTTCCAAACACAAATTCCTTCAGCTTCCCCTGGCACTTGAAGAGTCCAACTGAGCACTGGACATCAAACTCTAGGATGCTAAGGACTTGAGTATGTGTATCATAACAGAGAGAACCAACATGGTTGTATTTTCATGCAGCTGAGTCCAAGCAAATATTTTTCACCTCTCAGCAAGACTGTACCACTTCTTGACACAAGCTGGCAGAGGAACTTACTCAGCTTATTCAGAGACCTTCACGTGACCTTTCCTTACCTCAATGGATATGAGTGGTGGCAGGCTGAATATGTGAACCACAGCTCACTGAGTGCCATGATGTTGCTGTGAGTGATGCCCACAACAAAACTGAGATTTGAAAGCACTGTACATCAGTTTCACCAAGTATCTGTATTTTGGTTAGTCTTCCCCAAAGACAATGAGTTCTTCCCCAGACAGAGGAGTTCTTCATTTTTTTTTAACTCTTAAAGTGAAAGAGGGAGAATTTCGCCCTATATAGGTCTTTCAAGCATGTTCATCAACATCTTAGGTGAGCCCTGTAAAGAAACAGGAAGAGCAGATATTGAAAAGAGAGTCAAGGGCAATTACTGCCATCCTGCTCAATGACTACCTAATTCCTACTGCCAAGAACAGCAACTTGTTTGTCCTTCCTTTCTATGACTGCCTTTCCCTACATTATTTTTCTACTGGTGAAGTCTGGTGAAGTTACTACTATCACCTCTCCCACTTTAATAAAAAAGTGAAAAGATATTCACAAGAATATAGACATGGTTGCCTTCCACAGTGCTTTGCAGAATGGCCGTGTTGTGAACAGGACTGTCAGTAGCATAATGTGCAGGGGATGCTGCCTGTAAATGGGGCTTCTTTGTAATTCCACTATCGTCGTTTCCAGAATTTCCATGGCTCACTTTTAGTTGAAGAGACGTTTCTTCCACACTGAGACAAAAGAGCTTTTTAGATGTGTTTGAAGGTTGTTAGCCACCACCACATGCCAGCCATTCTCTCCTTGTGTTCTATAGCTGCTTCACATCAAGCACCCAGTGGTCTCTGCACTTCCCGCTGCCTCCTCTTGAACCAAAAGCTTTTACTATTCTTCAGATTGCAGATGAGGTGCAGATGAGGAACAGTGCCTAGCTGAGGTGTGTTCAGAAACAGAACTGCTCCAGACACAAAAATGCAGCTTCTCCCGTGCACACATCAAGCTGGCAGCATTTAACTGGCATCTAGATAACAAGGACATCCACCTCCCTGCAAAACATGTTCAGGACTCGCAGCCATGAAATGGACTTGATAGCCTTTAAATTCTGTTTTACTGTGCTGGCTCCCAGAGATGGCTTGGAGCCGACGTGGCAGCTCATTAACACTCAGTTAACACTTCTCTACATAGCACAGCGTTGACTTTTACATTCTCTTGTTTTCAGGAGAGCAACGCGTGGGCAATTAAAGGAGGGGTAATAGCTTAAGAGATACAAAATATTATGAACAAATCAGTTTTAAAAACACTGAAAACAAAAAGCCGCAATGCACTGAAAACACTATTTGTGATTATGGAATCCAGGAGATGCACTACTTTTACCTCTCCAAGTTTCCAATGCATTCAGTGATTTCTGGGAGTTCCAGCTTCAGGTACAAGAGACATGACATCTGCAGAGGAGCAGTTCATTATCTGAGGAAGCAACCCTCTAAATCAGCTTCTGCTTTCAACCTTACGGCAGCATCTGTTTCATTTAAAAAGCCTATAGCTCACTTTTAACTTTCAGGCCACAAAAACTGGGAGAGTGCAACTCAAACTTTCTCGGATGCTGTATCCTTCAGCTCTGAAAGCCAGAATGATCTCTTCTTGTAAATAAATCAGTAAAAGAGGAAGTGAAAATGTCAGACTGTATTTGATTTCCAGAAAGGCGAGTTTTTCCCACAATAAAAGAGAACAAACTCCACGTGAAACGGGAATCTTGTCCAGTAGTTTTTTCAGACGTCAGACAGCACAGTGAGACAATGCAGGAGATTAACAGGCAGATTATCTTCCAGCCCACCCCACTGCAATGTCTGTCTGTGCTAACGAGTGTGCTGAAATCCCACTTAGGCTGCTCTCCATCCGTGTGAAACCCAGTCTGGCAGGCTCCCAGATTCCAGTAAGGGACTGGCAAACACCCACCTGCCAGCCAAGGAGGAGGAGGAGGAGTGCTGAATGTGGCCAGCAGATGCACTGACAGCCTACACGGGTCCCCATGGATACCCAGTTCTCCTGCCTCAGTGACTCCTGTCTGATGGGCTCTCCTGCAACGTTCAGCAGGAGCAAAAGGTGCCTCTCTCTGCACAGCACTTGGGCAGGCAGCACTTTCACTCTTCCCCAATGGGTCAAGCCTGCCAGTAGAGAACCACACTTTTTGACAGGAAGAGGTACCCCTTGCACTCCCCAGCTCTGCAGGAGCTCATGAGTCTTTTAAAGCTCCTTTTCCTGCTAATCCAGGCACCAGTGTCCTGAGGGAGAAGGGGCAGCAGAGCTGCACTACTGCAAAGCTCCACCTGGTCCAACCAGCCTCACTGGAAACCCCTGTGGGTGTCTCTGTGGCCCTGTGTTGTGCCAAGTAAACAAACTCGTACAGCACATTTGCAGATGGTTTTCCAGCTCTGCCAGAAATGTCCAGGCATAGATTGAGTCATTAGGCAGATTTCAGTTGGATGGCTGTGCATGAACTCTGGTGTGTTGCACATGGAAGATGTTGGGCAGCAGCTGAACAAGCAGCTCTTGGCCTGTGGTAGGAGCTTCTCTCATGGTGAAGAAACAGTCCCACCTGTGGCAGCTAAAGACACTGACCTTTATTTTGGAAATGTGATTGCCAACGAAGATGGAAAGCAGTAGAAGAAGCAGTGAAACAGCACATATTCAGAAGTAAATCTGGTTTTGGCTACGGTGCCCAAGAGGAGTGCCACAAAATCCTCTTTAGTGTGGGGACAGATGGGAGAAAGGCAAGCCTGATGCAACCTGGGGTTTTATTCATATTTGAAAGGGAAGACAAGTAAAGTGCAAAGACTTTTAATGACCTCTGTTCTTCCCTTTTCCTTTCTCTCCAGCTAGCCCTTAAAACACTCAGCTGCAGTCATCATTCTAGTTGACCAGTCACTGCAGGGTCCCCTGAACATTTTCTTCCCAGGTATTTGATAAACTGTAATTCATC
This sequence comes from Brachypodius melanocephalos, assembly GCA_013398615.1. Taxonomy (NCBI): domain Eukaryota; kingdom Metazoa; phylum Chordata; class Aves; order Passeriformes; family Pycnonotidae; genus Brachypodius; species Brachypodius melanocephalos. Next base: position 9,521,590 of record VZSR01000920.1, read on the forward strand.
ATAATACCATCTTTGGGATTATTTTTTCAGATCTACCACTAATTTGGTATATATTAAAACACTGTTTTCAAGTATTGATCTTTATATAAGTTAAAAATTGGACATCTCCATATTCTAAATACTCCTGTTATTCCTCCCTATTTTATCTTCTGGACACTGGAGGCCTGAGTTTCCAGGAAGCAAAAAACCCCCATTTTATTTACCCCAGCCACAGAAAAAGCAAAGCAGTCTCACTGAATATTTTACATGAAAAATTCAACTTTGCATATCCTTTTACACTCCAGAACACATCAGATCCAAAATACAAAATATTTATATGCTCTTAAGTTGGCTAAATATGACTCTTTAAAAGTCCAGCTTGCCACAGGAAGCACCTTCTCAATTTAATACCATGTTCCTGCTTAAGTTCTTATTTGACATAGAAAAAATAAAGTTTTTTTTCTCAAAATCATCAAGCCTGATTTTGAGAAATGGCTATCTTATATGAAACCTCTACGTCCCTGTCTCCCTCTCTCTCACACACACACAAAAAAAATTAGAATCAACTTAGGTTATGTGGAATGGAAAATTACAACTCTGACAATTAAAGTTTGGTAAAAAGTCTAAAAAAAGTCTAAAATAATGGGAAGTGTCAGGTGAGTTTAAGAGAAAAAATTACTACCTGCTTCACCTGTGATGTTTTCATTAATAGTACCTTGGATATTACATTGATAGTTGCTCAGACTAATATTCCTACATTAATCTTTTTGGTGATATTGGAAAAATGCCTGTGAGCTAATAAGTACTCAGTACATGGGAGGATCAGATTTGATATAAATGGAGTATTTTTTCTGGGTCTTTGGCACGTAGCTACATGCACAAGAAGCAGAAAATAGGACGAAACTGTCAAAGTAATATGAAAACACGTGATAGTGGTTTATTAAAAGACTTAGAGCTGAAGAATATGAATGCCCCCTTTTTTGCTTCTATATGTGATATACCATTCTATCTCCCATAGCTCTTTGAAGGCAGAGGATCCAGAAGTAACAGCTGAATTCTCAAACCAAAAAGCCAATGAACTGGAATATTCCCTTCAAAAGAGATGATGTGGTTTTATTGAAACCACTCTCCAAGTGGCTGGCTCCCAGAGTGTGATGAGGGAGCCAGCCATCTCTTGGAACAGATTTGGCATAAATGAGGAATAATCCAAGGCAGCATCCATGCCAAGCCTCTTGTCATTACTCAATGGCACTGCTGGGATATTTGGGCTCTGGATCCCTGACTCCAGGAGCACAGGCTTCCCCTTGGCCAGCGGCTTCACTCCAGCTCATTGAAAATAAGGAATCAAGAGTAGCACAACTGGGATTTTCAAGAAGATACCTAGTGGGGCTTAATGAAAGGGAGCCTGAGCCACAGGGAGGAGATTACAAGGCAGCATTGCCAACTAATGCTGCTGGAAACAACACTCGTGATAGCATCTCCTCTGCTGGGAATGAGCACGAATGCCAGCCAGGCTTACATTCCAGTAGACTGCAGGGTTATTTGAGCAAAAAAGACATCAGATACCCTGAATGGAAGGTCCTGCTCTTGTCAGTCTGCCTGATGTAGGTGAGCTGCTGTATTTACAGATGGATTGGTTTACAGAAACACAAAATAACTACAAGTAACTGCAAAAGCACCAACACATTTACCCAGTGTAAATAAACACATAGTGCTCACAAACTACTGTGTTCCTTTAGCATGCAGTACTGGGGCTCAATACCTTATAGAACAAAAGAAAACAGAGTATATAAAGAACTGTGGTGTTTCACTACACGCTATATATAACATAAACTTTGCATCCAAATTAGGAATAAGTATTGCTTTCCATACGCAAATTGCCAAGTTGAACATCAACAATTGGTTTTATTTCAGAGAAAGTGGCACAGAAGAGACGGAATTATTTGCAAAATAAAATGTGTTGATGATCCTGTCCTCATTTGATAAAAGGATATTTCACTGAGCTTCAGCATGCAGAGTAACAGCATGGTCCCTCCTGTGATCTTGCTTAGGGAGAGGTCAGCTAGCTAGAGAAATCATATTTACTTTTAGAGCATTCAGCTACATAAGCTGCCAGCTGGGAATAAAGTGTCAAGTGACTCAGAGGAAAATGCTTCTACACCCCCAATATGAATGGAAGCTATGAAGGGTTAACAATGAGAAATGGTGGAAGATGGTTCAATCAACGGATCTGTGCCCACTGTTCCAAAAAGAAAGCCCTGACGTTCCCAAAGTAGGGAGGATTCTCCAAAGCATTTAAAGCCATTCTCTATTTCACAGATGAAAAGATGCGTATACATCCATGTTACCATGGAGAAAACGACATCTCTCCTCTCCCCTACTTGTGGATTTCAGGCTTTGAACTTTAGATTAATACAGGTCATCTTTTGCCTTTAGCTACCCTTCACCACAACACAGATGGTCCTGAAACTGTAAAGTTAAGCCATTAACTAATGGACCCATAGGGTTAGATTCAAACCCCAAACATTACACAAAAACTTTCAAACCTTTGGTACATTTAAACCTGGCATTGCATTTTGCACAGAACCTATTTTTCTAACACATTGGATCAAATTGTGAAGCCTGACCACTTGGGTCAGACTCTGATAGCTTTCACAATAAGCAGCATTTTTTTTTCCCTTCTAAGAGTCACAAATTAATAGATTTTATATGACGGCAGGAAAGTGATACTTTCTAGCATTTAAAATCTGGATTCAAATCCGTATTTTACAGGTTGGGTCTAGCCCACAGTCCAACTCATTTGGCAACACTTTCTCTTCTAATTGAGATATCTAGTTCAACACAAATGAAATACTTCCACAGTTAAAGATGACACTGAAAAGCTTTTTGCCAACATTTAATTGAAATTAATTTTAAACAGTAAAAGTCTGGTCATAGAATGATGTCACTTGCATGGACCAACTTCATTCTAACATTAGGCTAAGTCAAACGAACAAAGTTAACAAAGGTGAGAAGAGCAGCAGCATTTTTAGCTGAAATTAATACTTTCAGCACTTATGGTATAACAGGTAATAATCTCCTAATCTTTTTTTTGATATGTGGTTTATTTCTATATACACAGCAGAAGGACATCAATTAATTAGCAAAATGAAAAGGGAGATCTCTAAGGCAATAATTATTTTTAAAAATTCAAAAATCATTGGTCCTTACACTGTTCTCTTTAATATTAAGTTTTGCTTGTGGACACTGAACATAACTCCCCCAATGCATACATTGCCCATGCCCTGAGTGTTAATCTGGCTGGTGTTCTCTATGGGTTTCAAAAAACTGAGAACTGTTCAAGGGTAGAGACAGTATAGAACAGAGATTGTGCAACAATGGTATTTTCTTATTTCTCATGCACCAAACCATCACATTGTGATTCCACAGCTGCTCCCAAGGGACCTCTTGGAGACCACCATGAATGAGTCCCTGCTCCACTGCTCATGGAAGCCAGGGCTCATGCAGGGCTCAGGGAGGGAGGGGAGCTTCCATATCTGCCCTCCACACATAGCCAAGGCAGTGCCAGGAAACTCAGAGCCAGAACTCAGGACTTGTCCTTGGTTCTCATGGTTTAGGTGTATCTATCTTCTTTACAGACAAGGGCAGCTGCTCACCACCACACCTCAGAACACCTGAAAAAACCTCTGATCTGAGAAAATGAGTTAACTCCTTTCCCAAGTCCTGCTTTATCAACAACATTTTCTGTTAACATCATTTGAGTAGAAAAAGTCTCACGGGTCATTGAATTTGAGGTTCTTTATCATAGAAACTACATCACAAAATCTCTTCCATAAACTTACCATGCATTGTCTAATAATAAGCAAAATTGCTTGCCACCACCACTTTTCCAAGGACACTTTTCCAGAATCTCCCAGCTGGGATAACTGGAAATTTACTTCTATTTTCTAGCTTTAATTAATATGCCCCTGGGGATTTTTACTATAAGCAATGATAAGCAAGCCAAAAAGAGCTTAATGTAATTCTTGAAACATGAGCAAGGAAAGTCATTAGGAGCAGGTACCTCTTGGGAAGTAAGCAAGTTAGAAATCAAAGGTATAAGAGGAAATAAGCATCCATTGTTCTTATACTCACCACTGACAGGTGTTAATTGAATTTTCTGGACCTATACAAACTTTTGTCTGGTTTGTTTTTATTATGAGGAACATGGTGCTATTATTTAGAACTGGGGGAAGTTGTACCTTAACTGTCTTCTCATGACCTAGACAAAACCATGCACTTCAGATTTAAGGATACCAAAGAACTGAATGATGTTTGTGGAGAACATAACAGAAAATTTTAGGTCTATTCCAGTTTATAAAATGTTCTGACTTAATTTACTTATAACAGAAAGTGGCATATGTTTTCACTGATGAAAACTGCCATTTTCTAGTATATTTGAGTTGCAAGAGGGAAAGGACATAAAAACTTGAATTTAAGTTTAATTTCTGAGTTTACAAATGACTCAGCCTGTGTTCACACACCAGTCCCTTATCCTCTTACTATCTCCATTTCCTCATCTTTAAAATATGGGTAATAATACTTCTGTATCCCTGGAGTGTTTCTTAAGCTTAATTAATTCAATGCTTTACAAAGTGCTTTCTGATACAGAGATGGGAGTGCTACACACATCCAGAGGATTCTATTTTAGACTATTTGTTCATAAATAACCCTGTGCTTTCTAGGTCTTATTTTAAATTCAGAATAAGACTGACCTGGCCTCAAGCAATCTTCTCTCATAGAAAAGACATGGAAAGCCAGGTCTGTGGCCAGTGTTTTCTCCCAGGCCAGTAGCCCTCCCTTGCCTGGGAAATGTGAGAATGCGGCTGCAGCCCAGGTCCCTGGTGCACAGAGGGAGGGAATTGGAGAACCAGGCCCCTGGCCAGCACTTGCCAACCAGAGCTGCACTTTTCTCACAGAAAGCTAAGAGGAAAGTGCAGGCACACGCCCGCACAGGGGTCCTGCTCCACTGAGAGCTCTGCAGCTGTCCTGCTAGGAAAGGAATGGGGCAGAGAGCTCTGCAAGAGCTCAGGGGCCCCTTGGACCTCGAAGGAAGGGGAAGCAGAGGTCAAAAATTCTGGCTGGTCCTGTGCTTCATTAGGTCTATAGCTCCCCAAGTCAGATTGCCTAAGGCAGAACACCATTTTTGGAGCTGACACTCCACTGCAAGGCCGAAGACGGGAGGCCCAAGATGGGATCAAGGATTTTTATCTGGAGTTAAAAATGTTTATGTGGATTCATCTGCAAATGTATATGGAGTAGGGGAGGAATGATTTCCCTATTACTTCTTTGTCAGGAAGGGTCTATCACTCTCTACACTGGAATTAACCAGGGCAACTAGGATGCTTTTCCTGCTCATTTTGTTTCTACAGATGAAAATCACTCAGAAGGTGTCTGCTAGCTAGCCATAATGTATGTTTAAAATGAAAGAATAGCTTGTCACAAAACAGTGTGATCAAGCAGTTAAGCAGCAAGTTCAGACTCAAGAAGGTCAGGATCCATTCCTTATCCTACAACAGGCACAAGAGCAGTATTTGTATTATTTGCAGAACTCCTCCTTGGGAATGCAAAGTGCTTCAAACTATTTTAAGTCACCCCATCTCAGTGTCTCAATCCCCCATGTGCAAAATGGGAGACAATAGCAAAGAAGTCTCACAGGGACTGTGAGATGATGAGATGCTAAAGAAAGACAGGCCATATGTGTTCCTAAAATAAGTAACAGCATGGTTAGGGCTATTTTGGGACAATAGAGCTGTGCTAGCTCTGCATGCAACTGCCTCCACCACAGCAGATATGAAATCATAGACTCATAGAATGGTTTGGGTTGAAATGCACCTTTAAAGGTAATCAATCCCTCTTCAATGAGCAGAGACACAGGAGTTTAAATCTACAAGCGTTTAAAACCCCCATGTATTCATATATATGTATATTATATTATCTTTCTAAGGTTAAGGATTTGAGGATTTAGACTGCTCAGTTGACAATTTTCAGGAATTCTGGCAGGCATTGAATTCCCCTTTTCAGTGGCATAGATAATGTCGCGAGCTAATGTAAGGTAACTCAAGAGTTATGGCATTATCAAATTAATTCTTCTAAGGGTAATATCCAGGGAAGGGAACAGTGGTTTGGTGACTGCTTGTGCTGTTCTCTGGCTGCTCACACAGACAGGGAGGGTGAGGTGAACACCAGTGCCATATGCAGGAGTGGGGCAGTGAAGAGCAGCAATGGTGGCAACATTTCAGTAATTTTCTGGCTGAGGCTCTAAATATCAAACTTAATCACCTTAAGTGCCTTGTGGTGGCTTATGCCCTTCTACAGGTCTAACTTTTTATACCCACCTTGGAACAATAAAAGATAAAAGCTTTGAAATATATAGCTATAAAATAAAGAGCATGTGGGTCACACAGATAGCTTACGACTTCTTGCCTTCACTAAGGTCTCACAAACTTGTTTTTCCTTGTCAGGTACAGCCATGCCCCAGACTGCACCATAATCCAAGTGGCTGGGAGAAAAGAGAACACCAGAGAGGATCACTGGAACTTATAGACTTTCAGCAACTGGAGATGAGAGCAGGTCACAAGGTTTGCTGAATACATGTCTGGCATCCAGGTACCTTTTCACCCAGAAATAGTTTAGGTATTTGTTTCCATATGGACCTAGCAATTTGGTTATGTTCAACATCGAGATTCAAGTCTGATTTGATCAAATAACCCAGAGTTCCACCTTATAAACTGGTCTTTCATATGTGTGTAATAACACATACACTCATATGATAAAATTCTTATTGTTGTTTAAATTAGAAATGTCAGTGATGCTTACTGCCTTTGAAATTCCTGAACAGATGCAGAAGTTAGAAGATTGTGAAAAATTAATGTTGAAAATTAGCCATGCTTCCCCAAATCTCAAAAATACTCACATTTGTGTTAAACTGTTTTACATATTCTAATTTATTTGCTCTTATTTATGGATACTTCCCAGGTTTCTTTGCCAGAAAATAAAGCATGTTAAGTATGTGTACATGAAAATAAATTATTGAACAGAATTGCTACAATCATCATCATTTTCACTCAGGGCTCAACTCTGAAAGGTGCTGAGCACCATAGCCAGATGCACTTGAAGTAAAGAGAATTAATGTGTACACAGAGTTCCATGTAATATACATTAAATACAGATATAATTGGAATGACTCACTATATTGGGCATAACTGTAAGGTTTTGGCAGAAGAAGAGGCTGCAGGGTGACCTGTGTGGGGGATGAGGGGTTGCCCTGTGCTGGTCACAGACATTTCCAGCTGGCTTTGCAACAGCCAACACGGACCCACTGGTGCCCCAAGAGCAAACCAGTGAGAGGAGCATATGGTGCCTCTACAAAAACATATTTAAGAAAGGTGGCAGCCACTAAACAAGAAGAGATGCCAGAGAAAGAGAGATGCCAGAGCTGGCATGGAACAAGCAGGGGCAAGAGAGACACCAGAGCAGGAGAGAAAAAGGAGAAACAAGAGGAGACCAATCCAGGGCAAAGCAGGAACAGAGGAAAATGAGAGGCTGCAGCAGGGGTGAGGAGTGTCTCAGGAGCAAGTACAGCTCTGTGGGGACTGTGGCCATTGAGGAACCTCATCAGAGCATTGAGGGAAACAAGGAGCAGTGAAAGAAAAGGGAAAACCACACAGTGACCACCTTCTTCTGTGATGTCCACTGTCCAATGAAGGAGCTAAAGTGTGGTGTGCAGAGAGGGGACTGGGAAGGAGAAACTTTTACAGTTTCCTGGGGCAGGGAAGGAGAGCTTTTACATAGGGAAGTAGTATTTCCCCCCAGTTTAAGTCTTATTTATTTCTCAATACCAGAATAAAGACTTAAAAGTTTACACTAGTTGCAATAAAATAAATTCTGTGAAATTGCCCAACACATCTCCTTTTCCCTCTCACAATGCTAACAAAAAAAAAAAAAAAAAAAAAAAAAAAAAAAAAAAAAAAAAAAAAAAAAATCAACTGAAACCCTTATTCCAAACCTGAAATTACCTACAGTTTTGGAAAAATGAGAACCTTTCCCCTCAGCTGTCTTTCTGCACATTTTCACCATATTTACCCCAGATCCAAATAAGTCAGCATTTTATGAATTGGACAATGCCCAATAACAATGTGAATTAAAAGATAATAATGTGCTAAAACACTGTCTGCCAGATCTAGACAGACACAAGGGACAAGAAGAAATGTTTTTTCCTGACTATCCAGCTGCTTTGAATTCAGCAGAAACACAGACTCTCTCTGAGAAACCCAGAGAAAATGGCTTGCAGTGTGTGAAGCTGACCCGCCTGCTCACTCGGGAGGGACTCAGCCAACTCAGGCCATGGAAGAAGTGACAGGAGCTTTCAGAGGAGGGGGCCAGACTTCTCCCTGTTCCAAGATATGTTAGGCCCAGGAGAAAGGATGGGATGGGATGCTAGTAAGCCTGTGCTGATTCTCGGATGATGCTGGCCCTCTCCCAGCCTTTCTCATCACAGAGTGCTTGAACTTGTGAGAACTGGACAGGGTCCCTGCAGGGCTGGAGCCAATTAAGTGCCTAGAGAGTAGAGTTTCTCCATCTCCGACTTCATTTCCCTTGGCGTGTTGAGAATTCCCCATTGTCAAACCGACCAGCCCAAAAGCAATGAGGAGCTTGAGAATGAGCCCTGATTGTTGTCCAGTGCTCACAACAGCCAGATAAACCTTGGAGTTTCCCCATTTTTCCATCCTAAATGCAGGATTACTGCAAAATAAAGTACTGCTGAAGTTAGAGCACAGTCAGATTTTAAGCGCACTTCCTGCAACTCTTCCTGCAACCCCATTTCTACCAAACAGGTTCAAACTTCAGTATTTTGCGGACAGAAGCTGGAAAGGCCCTGGAAATTTGCAGAAAGCTTGTATAGATTATTTATGAGCAAACCATTGCTAATTCACCAAGGGTGTTCAAATTTTAAGTATGATTGCCTTTTCAGTCACTCCACAGAGCTTCAGCGAGAACAAGGGCTTGGATTAGAACTTTAGGGATGTATAATCAACAGTCCACAAGGCTGAGGTATGCAGACACTATTTATCTCAATGAAACTCTTTCCACATTATGATGACCTGAATTTAATTACATCAGCTTCATCCATCAGCTGACAGGCAGTTGCAGTCTCTCCAGTTAGATTGTCTCTCAGATCACTGAACTCACAGCATAACCAAGAAGACATCTACCCTTAAATCATCTTCCCTAAAGCATGGAAACACACAAGTTCTTTTAGGAAAGAAAATATATATTTTTTTCTTTAGTAGAGCCTCTCTGTTAGGCATGTTGAGTCTGGTATAACCGTGTCCTGTAAAACTTTACTGGTTTATTTGTTTTGTGCAAAGTAGCACAACACAGCTGCTCTTTATGGACTGAAACTTTTACCTGGCACTGAAACGATCCTTGGCTTCATTTTATAAAGCTGTGGAAAACCTCAACCTGTGATTGTTTTGTTAGCTTTAAAAATGACTTTTGTTTTCACTTGCCTTTAGTATACTCTAATTGTGTTAGCTGCATAATTTCCCTGTGTTGATTTGGAAACTATTCTTTCTGCCATAAGATCCATGTGTGTGTTTGTAGCACGAAAAGTTTCAGTTTGTGATTCAAAAGCTGCCATTCAATTAGATATGGACATTTCAACTTCAGTTTGGCAAAAACACTGCAGTGATTTCCCAACATCACAGATGCTTTATCTGCACACAAACCCTCCAGATGCTCATGCTGTCACATACATGCTTGCTGAAGGCTGTCCAAAAATGCTCCAAGATCCTAAAAGCATTTACAAAATCAAGCACAACTGCACTCAACAAAACACCAAAACATGAAGAGAGTGCAGACACTGCAACAAAAGTATTGACCACAACGGGCAGGCACCAGCAGGAGCTGAGCACCTCTGGAAGATTAACTCAGGATGGAAAGGGATCTCCAGAAGTCCCAGTTGTTTTGTTCTTCATTCTGACAACTGATCCATCATTTTTTGTAGAGACAGGCTAGAGCAGGTTCGAACCTTTAGGGCCTGACTCAAAGCTCTCCCTGTAATCAGAAAAAAAGTGCCATAGCTACAGGGGTTGGTGGTGTAAGTCTCTGATATGTCTTTGAGAAAACATCCATTAAAATACTAAAACACAAAAAATGGCCAAATTTCATGTGGCAAACTCTTTTCTAAAGCTTTATTTTTCATATTAATTTTGCTTTTAGCCCTCTCTATTTGTTTGAAATTTTGCTGTATGTGTAACCTTAGAGAATGGAGCATTCACCACTGACAAGCCCCAGCTTTGCCCAAATCCATCTCTGTGGTTCTTAGGCCCCTCAGATAAAGACTGCAGCCTCACCTCATAAGTGAAGATGGAAAAAATGCTTGGCATCATGACAGTTCAGAGAAAAATACTAGGAAATAAAAGGATTTATGGTCTGAACACATCTAAAGGAAAGAGACAGTCTCTACTGGGACTTCTCTGAAAAGAAAGTCACCACCACCACAGAGATTTCCACTGCAGAAGGAAAAGTAACTCCAAACTCTCCCCATTGGTGCTGGATCTCTGATAAAGTCATCTCCCAGCAGAGGACTGGAGCAGCCCATTGCCCCACACCACAGCAGCCAGAGGGAGAGCAGAATTTTCACTCATTATTTTCCAAGTCCTGTTTCCATCATGGGAAAGGAGTCTGGAGCATTTTCTGGCCATCAGTAAAGTTTGCTGTGAAAAGGGAGCAATGAGCAATCAAAATCAGTCAAATCATGTAAGAACAGTGCTTGGAGGGGTTTTGGGAATGATGAGGGGTTTGTCTCAAAATTCCTTTCAATGTAATGTGTTGTGAGAGAAATATCTGATGGGAACACCAGTTCAGCAAAACATTAAACAGGTACTTAATGTAAAGTTAAATATTAAAATTATATATTTGTATTTTATATTTATTTATTACTTATTTAATACATTTTATTATAAAAATAATAAAGTTAAAATAAAAATTAACCCCAGGCAAGTATAATCCACAAAATTCCCAAGAGTCTTTTCAGGTACTTCTTTGCATGAAGTTATTTCTTACTTGATCCAAGAAACCACCATACCAAATCTATTCCCATTTTGCTCTTCTAGGAATGGTCCAAAATATTTTTTCCCCTCAGAAAATTACATTATTAAAAATAAAAAGAAATCTTTTTCACCCTCCTGCTTCTGAAGAAGGTAAGAAGGTGAAGTGGGGTTATGCCATGGACTTTAACAGATGCTCATAATTATACAAGGGTTTTCCTTGATCAGAGTTTGGAAGAGAAAACAGTATATAGCAGTCAAATCCTAAATATAACCTACTGAAGTCACTGGAGAAAGCCTGGCACTGCTATGGCTGAATTTGGTTGGGCTTCACATATGTGAAGGGTTTGTTTTAAAAGCACAAGAATGTCAAAAGGACAGAATTAGTATAGTGAGATATATTCTCAGCATCTGAGAACGCTGTGTGCAGGTTCTGCAGTAATGAGTCTGATAAAATCTCTCAGGTTCATCTGTGCCATCCTGTACTCTTTAACAGCACAGGGAAAATTATCTTCCAGAGCAAGAGTAATAAATTTTGGATGTGAAAAATATTTAGTTCCCAGGACTGTAGCTATGCATGCAGATGGGAAGTAGAAATGAGAAGAATGTTAATCTGACCAGCCTCCTGTCAGCCCAGGGATGAGCTTTTCCTTGCTGAGGGTCAAAAAGACCTTCTAGCCCCATTGCCACTTTCCTTACCTAAAAATGAAAAGAATCCCACAGCACGAAATTCAGTCACAGGTCACAACCAGCCAACACCAAATATCTCCCATTCTTGCCCCAAAGAAAACTGCAAAACCTAAAATTTCCATAGTGGAACACTATAGGTTCCAAAATGCCCCCCATTTAAATAAGCACTGTTCTGTTCATACCTTTCTTTACAGAATGCAGAATGTAAAGGTTTACTGCAAATACAGAAAATAAAGGAAAAACAGCATTTAAAGATTTAATCACCATATGGATTTCAGAAAGAGGCAATTTTTTCCAGTCTTCCCAATGTAATTTCTTTTTTTGCCTGATTTACAAAATAAAGCACTGCTCCCTCTTCCTTTCTGCTTCACTAGGATGTTATGAAGACCATACATACAGTACACTGGATATGCAAAACAGTATTTAACTGATCTTGCATTCAACAATCAGAAAAACATGTTCCTTTAAATTCCATCTAGTTTTATTGGAAAATTATTTGCTTCAGAAAATTTGTTTCTGGCACTTTAAAACACTGCATTGTGTGATAACTTGGGTTTATTCTCATCATTTATTGACTTGTTAAGCCATTTCATTTAGTGTTAATGATGCAAACCATCTTGTTTAATGCTTTGATGCTGCCCAACATATTATTGCTTTGGTCTGCAGAATAGACCACTTTTAATATCCCTCTGTTAAAAAAACATTATCATTATTTAATTTTTATTACATAAGTTTTACAAAAAATGCCATCTCAGAACAAGCAATTTGTAGATTAACTAACACCACAATAGCTTTTAAAAATCACTCAGTGCTCCAGAGCATTAATCTAAGACATCATAGCAAGAATTTTATGAGCTCTTGTGTTTCGGACAAGAACTACGATGTATTCACACTACAATGCCCCTTTTTAAGAGCCAGATTCAGTACAGTGCCATGCAGTGTCACTGCAGCATCACTGTGTTGGAATGTTGTGTTTATTGACACAAGAATGTTCTGGGCAGGAGCTTTCCAGAGAAAGAAACAGTGTAGTTTTGGAGGCAACCTTTAATTGAACTAATTCCTTGTTTAATGTCAAGAGAAAGTGTTTTTTCTGATTCTTAGTCAATGCTGATTGGCTGGGGCAAGCAGGAGTGAGAAGCTGAGCTGCTTCAGGGAAATACTGTAAGGGTCTTTTATGACTTAGTATTGCTGATGATATTTCTACCCTATTTCTACCAAATGGAGCAGTTCTTTGGGTTTCATTTATACGTCAAATGGTTTATAAGGAGGTGAATATTTTTAATGCAGTCCAAGAAAGGATGTTACAGAGGGTCAAGGAAAAAAAAAAAAAAAAGACACAGAATTCTGCAAATGTACAACAGAGACTCCGATCCAGGATAAGTACACATAAAAATAGGAGTAGGGTCCCCAAAAATGTAACTTTCTATCAGCAAGGTTCTTGTTTTCCTAGGTCTTACTGTAGTTCTTGATTTTGTTTGGGTTTGCTTGTTTTTTTTTCCAAAACAGAAAAAGCAAAATTTAATCAGAGAGGTCAATCTATAGCATCTTTTACCTGCCCACAAAGTAGGTTGTATGTTTTTTCTGGTTGTTTTCTTTTCTAATCCCTTTCCTCAGTATTCCAGGTTACAGCATTTTCTTTTCCATTCCAATAGTTTCAGAAACCAAATTGTTTACTTCAATGCTCTATTCCTTCCTGCATGATTCTCAACTTCTGTCATGCCATTATATGAAAGACATTATTGTTTGACATTTCATAGAGCTTATGAGAACAATACATTTCATGCATCACCTTTGTATTTCATTTCAAGCCACTGAAAGGTAAACTCCATTCAACCCCACTGAGGTTATCTGTCTTATCCCAAGTCCATGCTGGCTTGGAGAGCCCTTTCACACAACTGCTCAGACAAAGCCCTGTGTTTTCCATTGCTCAGGCTGCTTTCTCACCCACAGCTCAGAGCCCCTTTGAGCAGCTTCTCTCTTTCACTTATGAACAGATATTTTTTCTTTTTTTTTTTTAATTTTTCTTTTTTTTCTTAAGACAGGGGACCCTTACAATGGTTGTTTTAAACCTGACAACAGCTCTCCAATAACTCAATAATAGATAGAAAACCCTGAGATGGAAATCAGGTGAGCAAGCCTATAATCAGTTTCAGAGACCACTAGGGAAAGTATCCAAAGCAAGCACCAAAAACATGCTTAGAGAAATTATTAAATAAGACAAAGAAAAAACCTTTCTGTAGCTTGCAGTTGAAATGCTGCATCCATCTTTATCTTTCTGAAGGTGTATGCAGCTACAGTGTGGTTTCAAATTCCATAAAGTAAGATACAATGGGAAAAGGGTCATTTTTTCATATGGTATGTTACCAAAAACATCCTCCTATCTCCCTGAAGTTCCCTCATTGGCCTTTACAGATATTAACTATTACAATGCCATCCCTTCAGCTCTCAAGCATGTGATGTCCTCCCACAGCAAGTAAAAAGTGAGACCCAGGAGACAGCACAACTGTGCTTGAATGGAACTGGCACTGCCACCAAAGAAAGTGTGATTAACAGGAGAATGGTCAATATGTTTGTATTTGGCTGTCTCATTTGGAAGTCTAATCTGAAGGGCACAGAAAAGAAAATCTGGCATGAAGTCATGGATACATCATCACTTAATTCAGATATGAATCTGCACTCCAGCCAGCAGCTCCTGCCTCACTACTTAGAGCAACATCAAAGTTCCTACAGCCACATCATGACCTGGCTCACAGAGCTGTCATCACTCTCAGCCTGAGCTTTTTTTCCAGTAAACTGAGAGGAGACCCACAGCCCATGCAATACAGAGGTTTGGGGGATAACCAAAGTTGTGGGAGAACACGGACACCACCACTCCTCTCAAAAGCAAGAAGCTGTCAGCTTATCTCAGCAATCTTCACACTAATGGTTGCAATGATTACCTTCAGAACATAGAACATATCTAAAGCACCTGGACCCTTCAACAGGAGCTTCTATTGAGCTCAGGATGAAGATAACATAAAAGCTTAATGGCAACAAATTATATTTTAAGTCTTAACTACTCCATTGTTAACCATTTTAGTAGAAACAGCAAGCTAAGGTGTTTATCTGCTGGCAGTGACTTCTCCCCTGGGTGAACTTCAATTAAATCTCTTCAACCATGGGGGGAAGAATGTAAAATTTAACTCTCTCTCTTTCTCACCACATCCTAAATCTTCTCAAACTGGAAGAAGAAGTGCATTTCCAGAAAGGCTGAGTAGTCACAACAGGATATTAGGTTTGTGGGGCTGCAAAACACAAAAGGTCACAGCAGAGAGGGCTCATTAACCAAAAGTGTAAAAGACCACCTTTGTCCTTCACAGTTGGAGAAGTCATGAAGGCAGATTTCAGAAGCCAACTCTTAAACCTAATAGCTATGGAGAAAGAGTAAATTAGCTCTAGCCTTCACTGAAATGCAGCCAAAGCCCTGCCCTGCTGTCACAGCTGTGTTTGAGTACAGACACAGGTAGTTATTGCTGAGTTTCTGACCTGCTGGAGAGTCACTCCCCCACTTACTGTGTGACAAGTGGCTGACAGGCCTACACCTACAAGCTCAAGCTGGGTTTTGATGTTAATATTAAGCAGTTGTGCCAGAGAAGGGATAATGTTCTTGGTATTGCTCTTGTATCCAGAGAGGAGATAATATTCTTGCTTTTCTTTTAACTTTTGGAAGACTAAGGTACAAACTTCAGTCTTTAACAAGAATTAGGAACAGAGATACCTCAAGTGTTGTCAGCTAAAGTGTGCTAATCTCCTCACAGTGCAGCTTATGAGGTTTTGCAGACTGTCCGTAAGATTTAGCCTGGCACCACTGAAGGCAAGTTCCTTCATAATAAGCTAATAAATTGTAGTAAATTGCCTTCTTACCTCTTATGAAATCATGTAAGCTCAAACAAGTGGTATAGAATAACTTAAATTCTATGTTGATGTGGAAGGAAACAGCAAATTCCAGTTTCATCCCAGTTCCCACCAAAAGTTAGCAGTTCCTTGTTATGATGCTCCTCCCTTGGTGGGAACACGCAGGATTTGTAGATGCTTGTGGTCAAATGGAATGACATAAGTCAGAGGGTACCTGCAAAAGCTTACAAAGGTTTTTTAGCAAACTTGGCATGGAAATTGGTGTGTTAGTCCCAAAGCTCCTAGTATAAGCAGTGGGATTTGGATTAAGGGATAAGGTGAAAGGGAAAAGGGAAGGAGAGAGATGAATTGAAGAGGGAGAAAGAAAGGAGAGGACAAGAGATCACCAGTTCTTGCTCCAGCGTTGATCCAGCTGTGGTGTCCAGCATCCTGGGGTGCAGGTGCAGAGCAAGTTCACTGGGCTTTGTGGGGATACCTATTTATAGGTAAGTTTTTTCTGCCCTGGAGAGTTTCTAGCTTTCCATGCAAATTAATTATCAGCACCCACTCCTCTAGACCTTTCTGGAAACAGGTCGGAGGCTTTGGGGGTCTTCAGTGGTCTTGACCCACCCCTACAGCCCACACGCTTCTCAAGCTCATTTCTGTGTTTGCACTGTGTTGGGCCTATCTCCAGGAGCCAGAGCAAGGGCGTTTGTCCAGAAAAGTGCTGCCCTACCTCCGCAGGGCCCCTTCTCCATCACATCCTATTCTTTCTCACAGAGTTCTTGTCTGTTATTACCAGATGGCTCCACAGCCATCTGGCTATCAGTGAGACACACACATTATCACTTTTTCTTCTGGGCTTCCACACTTCTGATTCAATTTCTGTCACCCACTCCGTGCATGCTCTTAGCCACTGTTCCCCAGAAAGGGTGGGCAGTGGGATAGGACGGGCATCTGTGGAGGGGACAGAAGATGAAGTGCTCCCAGAAGTTGGAGCTTCCTTTAAGTTTCGGTCCGAGGACGCGACACAAAGGCAGCGAGGCTGCAGCCGCAGCTTCGACCACGCGATGGTGCCAAAGCATCCAGGCCTGGGGATGCGCGTTCCCACCTGCTGGGGCGGCCGGGCCAGCCCTCGCTGCCAAAATCATCGGGAACAGGTGAAGGAAAAGGAAATGCACGAATCAACTGCCATGCATACGCATCACACACATGAGGATTTCTCCCCGCGGTTTCAGGAGTTCTTTCTCACAGATTTCGTTCCTCGTTAGCGCTATGTCAACATAGAGAAGCTGTGTACCTTTAATTATATCAATTGCCCTTAAAACCATACTCACCCCCTATCTTCAATGACATTAAAATACATTAAAATGCGCTTTGATTAAGCAGACTTAACTAAAAAATAATGTTTGACGCGACTTTGGAACTACTAAAATTAAGTGAATTACAGATGGCCATCTCCCTCAGAACTGTAACATCAACATCACGGTCTCAGCAGACTGCAGTGTTGTGTTCTAGAAAAATATGTAAAATATATTTCTAAAAATCGGCTGTGATCACTGGAGGCAGAGAGTGGCTGAGAGGCCAGT
This sequence comes from Brachypodius melanocephalos, assembly GCA_013398615.1. Taxonomy (NCBI): domain Eukaryota; kingdom Metazoa; phylum Chordata; class Aves; order Passeriformes; family Pycnonotidae; genus Brachypodius; species Brachypodius melanocephalos. Next base: position 9,538,814 of record VZSR01000920.1, read on the forward strand.
CCAGACTGAAGTACAGGTCACGGAGGAAATGTTCTCCTTGTCTTCTCCCTGACCTGCTGTAGGACCTCAGGTGAATCAGTCACCTCATTAATACTCTGGTCCAGCCACTGCAAACTCTGCAGGACTGGAACTGCCTATGACAAAACACATGTACAGGGGCACTCTCACCTCCAGTGAGCCCACAGGTGCTGGCAAAGTCACAAACAAGGCCATGGTGAGAACTATTAGAAAATGCCAAAAGTCTACTGGAGCTGTGTCGGAAGATCGCAATTTTGAAGTTGTAACATTTGTACTGAGACACAAAAAGACACATGTAGTTTTCTTTATATGATGTGCATATAGAACCTAGCAAAAAGAACCCTAAAATGGGCTTCTTGTGCATATTTGGAGGCTTTAACTCTAGTTCAGCCCTACAAAGAGAATGCTGGCAATCGTCTTTAAGACAGCTATTGACTGACAGAAGTAAAAGAGAAAGGCACTTCTCCTTTCAAAACAAGAAAAAAAAAAAAAAAGGAGGACAAATCTGCTTTTTAGAGAGTGTAGAACTCACATTTTGCTTATTATTTCAGTCCTCAGGAAATCAGCTCTGACACAGCCTAAGATTTGGCTCAGGTTTGGTTTTTGAGAGTTGTTTTTTGAGTCCTTTAGAAATTATTTGAGCCATCTTTGATTTATTTAGCCTTGGCATCCACATTTGCAAAAACAACTGTTTCCGCTTACATAGATGGAGTATGCAAATGGGGATAGGAATGAGGAGATCACAAAGCAATTCAGCAGCAAGGACCAACAGCTTTTCACATGTGACCTGTAAAAATTTCACCCAGTATAAATCACCAAGTTGGGCTCAACTATCTCATCTCTCACCTCCCAGGATGTCAGCAGTCCCCAAACTAACTGCCCAACACAGTCCCCTTGTCCCATTCCCTCACCATACCAGGACAGGCGTTGCCCAACTAACTGTACTGTTTATTCACATTCAATCAATGTATCAAGGTCAGAAAACATAATAGAAAAAAGAGTTTTCTCTGCTCAATTTTATTTTAGAATCTTTTGCTTAATCTCTGTGCATAAATTTCCTTTGAGAATGTAAATCCTAGTACCAAAAGGGGCATTGCTCACCCCGTGTGTTTCTGGAGCTGGTAACTCCAAGTGACACCTGGCACTGGCATTTCATTCTTTCCAGTAGGATACAACTGGCCCGAATTTCACCACAGCAGCCAGAAAAATATTTTCCAGTTAAAGCATCATTTTGGAAATGATGGTTGAGACAATTACTCTGCTAGCAACCAGACTAGATTTAGTAGTAACAAAATGAAATCCAGTGATAACACAGCAGTCCAGTTTAGACCAATGGTGGGCACTTCGACTCAGCCTTTTCCTCATATTCCCTCTTCTACCATCATTTCACCCATCACACTGTTGGTACAGACAGGGCTGGAGGCAAAGGCAGCATCCAAGTGCCACGTGAGAAATTCCTGCTGAAGACATTTCTGCACAGCACACTCCTAAAGAGCCAGGGAGTGCTGGTATTTTGCCTACAGCTGGCACTTTGATTTTGTGACTGCTACTAGCAGTATATGGCTTTATAAAATTTATTTCTGACCTAATGTGCATGTTGTCTCAATTTTTCACTTGCCCTGAGCAGAAGCTCAAAATGAAATCAGTTTAATAGAATAATTTTACTGCATGTAGATTTTGTCACAAGTATTGCTTACAGGATTACAAAACTCACTCTCTTCAAAGCACAGCTGGGATCTATATTAAGCCCAGAGAAAATAACTAGAACTCTGCCAGCCTACAAAGTGATGGTATTATTCTCCTATATCAGGCTTCAGTGACACACAGATATACCCACTGGGCACTAGAAACCAGTACAGAGTTTGTGAGACTTGAATGTTTCATAATAAAATTTATTGCCTCTATTTATTATTTTCCCAAAGAAGAAACCAAGATGAGAACAGGAAAATATAAGATAGAGAAACCATGTTTGTATTGTGATTCCAAGAAGAACAGCAATTTGAGAAGCAGAGAAGGAATATAAGACTCTTTAAATACAGAACTCTGATTTCTCTTCTATTTCTAGAACTACATTATAGTATTCCTAGCACCACAATTTCAGAAAATGAGAATGTGAATGCTAAAGTCTCAAAAATACATTTCCTTCTGCAAATGTGAAAAAAATAACATGATACTCTTTTGTTGTGGTGTGTGTTTGTTTCAGAGTGAATGCTTTATGGAAAACAGCGTCAAAAGTTTAATAAAAAAAAATTTAAATGGTCGCTTACACGAACAGATATGAAACACAGAGAGTAATACTTATAAGAGAAATAACTTTTTCAAAATAGTCTTAGTCACTCTGACACCTTCTTTTCCACATCACATTAATAAGAAATCCTTAATTTAGATGAAGAAACTTTTTCCCTCATATGGTCCTTTCCCTGTTCTGTGCTTCCCACTACCTTTCCATCTAAGACACATCCACCCAATGCCCTCACATTTTGGGTGTAGACACAATCTGGAGGGAAGAGAGAATAAAGGGGAAGACAAATCATACCTGCAGTTCATCTGTACTTCATACTACAAAGTGCAGGAACCCTGTTTTCCTAGATAGGCAACACTTTGTGAAACTATGCTAAAATATACACAGTACATGGCACATCACACTTGCAAAGTCAAGTGCCCAAGAGACAGCAAATGCCAAAAATAAGGTAACCCACATAACCTTAATCCAGGACTCATGGGGTTACATGTTGTGGTAGCATTATCAGTTTACAGTTTACAACACAGAATACCATCTTTTCAAAATCATCATGCCTTGCTCACCGCACAAACCAGCCGGGCTCACTGAAAAGCAATCTTTGTTGTTCACTGATCCAGGCCTTCTCTCCCGTGTGTTTTTCTAATCCTGTTCTGAAAGCAGAAAAGCCCATCAGGAAACAACTATTTTGATCATATCTTTGCCACAGTATTCAGGTAATCTCACAAACATTTATTTCACAAAAGCTATTATGCAGTGCAGACTTTGTGATGCGCAATACAGAGTAAGAAATGAGTGGGTATTAATTTGAAGTGCTCATAACTTGCTTGGCTGCTGCGTTTTAGAATACCCTATGCATCTGGCATGATTTTCATATTCAAAGTGTAGTTTCCACCTGGCAGCAGGAGGAACAGGAGTTCCTCCTAATTTATGCAAAACAACTCACAGGCAAGGGAGGGACTGTTATTGCTACCTATGAAAAGCTGAGTTTAAGTGATTTGCCCATTGTCACATACTATCATGTGGCAGTGGCAGGAATATAACTACTCTCTTAAATACTGCTTGCTGTAAACACACTTTCATTTTGCTACCTGTATTATCGTGCCCACTCACTCATTCTTCTAGACAACCTCTTTCTTTCCAGTGCAGAAATGTTGCAAACATTTTCAGTGTTTCTATAGTTGTCTGGAATTTTTAAATACATAGCAGAATAGTTTGGCCAAATAGTTGTATGCATAGTAATCCTTGGCATGTTCTGCACATAAATACAGCCTTACCATGTGGGTATGACACAGCTGCTGTCTCCCAGCAAAGCAGATAAAACACTCTCTAGCACTGTTGGATTTCTTGTGAACTCATACCCATTGCTTCCCAAGGAATCCAGAACAAGAAAACCCAACAGAAAACAACTATTTTGAATCAGATAATCTCAAGCATTTCTTTGCATTTATTTTACAAAAACTATTATGTGGTGCTGGTTTTGTGATGCACAATACAGAGTAAGGAATGAGTGAGTATTGATTTGAAGTGCTCATAACACACTTTTACTTGCAATACACTGGGAGATCTTCACCTTCCATGCTACATGCTTTGAGGTGAGCAGCGAGCTTCATCAAGATCCCGGAGCCTAAGAATGTACAAAGACCCCAAAAAATATTTACAACTTCACAGAATCATAGAATTGGTCAGGCTCGAAGAGACCACTGTGGCTCACCTGGTCCCTGCTCAGCAGGGTCATTCCACACCACATGGCATAGGAGTGTGTCCAGATGGGTCTGGAATAGATCCAGTGAGGGAGTTTCCATG
>VZSR01000920.1:9542976-9604146 GCA_013398615.1 Brachypodius melanocephalos
ATTACAGGATTATTAAACACACACTGACCAAAGTGCACCACCTGCCTGTTCCTATCACTGGCAGTGACAGCTGAAGTGAGATGAGCATGGCTGGGGCAGTCACTGAACTTGTTACTGTGGATGTTGTCGACAAAATTTAAGGAAGAAACCACTGAAGGCGGGGGCACAGATAACGAGAAGGATGAAAACAACGACACCGGCAGCACGAACCCCTTGAAAGCCTCACACCCAAAGGTCCCTTTCCCCACACGGCAACCGAGAGGGTGGAGCCGGCGCCTTGCTCTCTGAATGGTGCATTTGACTGTCAATCACGGCTTTGCCCCGCCTCATCTCTGTCGTGCTGACGGGCATGGGCGGAGCAAAACTTCTGCCCCTCCCACTCCGATTGGCTGAATCAGCTGTCAGTTGGCTCTGCCTCCTCGCCGTTCCCTGTGGGTTTACGGTGCGGGGAAGAAAATGGTGCAGAGACCTCTCGCGATCTGATTGGCCAAGTGGGAACGCCACTCAAACAGAGACTCCGCCCCCAACGCGGCTGCAGACTGCTCAGCCCCGTGACAGGGACGGCGCGCCAATTCGTCAGCTTTGATAAGTCCCGCCCACCCGCCCTGAACACCGCTCGCTGATTGGTTCCGGTGGCTGTCCGTCAGGCGGCCGGCAGAGCGCTCCGTGTGTCTGTCCACGGCTCGGCCCGGCGGTGGCTCATGGCGGACATGGGGCGGTGCGGCGGGGCCGGCCGGGCCCTGAGGCTGGTGGCGCTGGTGGCAGCAGCCTGTGTCGCCGGTGGGTGAGCGGGGACGGCCCGGCGCGGGGGAGCGTGAGGGGGAGAAGGGAGGGCCGCCTGGGCGCTGCAGGGGGAGGTTGCGGGAAAGGGCCTGGGCCGCAGTGCTGGGGAGGGGGAAAGGTGAAGGGGGAAGGTGAGGGGGGCTGTCTGTGTCTATGGGTGCTACGTTCAGGACCGAGGGGTGGGAGCGGGGGGCTGTCACTGTGCTGCAACTCCCTGCCCCCACCCCACTATCCACCCCCAAAGACCGTACTCGAACCCTTTTATCCTGTCCCTTTCAGTCCAAGGGCTGGTTTATATTAAATTTTAAGTTCCCATAATTTTATTGTGTAAATTCGTTGTATAAACTTATTTATATAATTTTAAAAAAAATTACATAACAAAATTATTATATGAATTTAGATAATGTATATTTTTATAATGCATGTGTATAATTCTAAGTAATACATTACTTTATTAAATTAATTTATGCTGTGTATAAATGATATTAAAATCCAGTTCTATAAGGTGAGACAGAGGGATTCAGATCAGATACTAGAAAATTTTTTTTCACTGCCTGGGTGAGGCATTGGAGTAGGTTGCCCAGGGAGGTGATGGAGTCACCACCCCTGGAGATGTTTAAGAGGCGTCTTGGATCTGGCACTGGGTGATCTGGTTTAGGGGTTACAGTGGCAGTGCTGGGTTGATGGTTGGACTTGATGTCTTAGAGGTCTCTTCCAACTCTGACGATTCTGTGATAAACACACATAATTTGGTTATTTTGTACGAATTTTAGCGTTTTGCTGAGCTGCTTCTGTGGTCACTGTAGCCTCTCTTACTCACTGTGAGTCAGGCTTGTGATGGCACTTCCAGGCCCTGTAAATATTTCTCAATGTTCCTCAGCACTCCAGGCTCATAAAGGCTTTTGAGAACCTGAGGTACAACTTTGGCAGGGCAGGAATCAGGAGTCTGCTGATGTTCCCAGATTCAAATTTCAATTTAGTCGTTGTTAATCTTGAACAAGTCTAGTGAGGGAAATTCAGTGTTGAAGGGTGAATGCTCTGATTTTAGCCACCGGAGCAATCTTGTTTGTCCTAAATAATGTGACTGTGTAACAGCCTTGTGGAGAGGAGCATCTGAAGTCCTGTGGATTTGTAGGCATTTTGTAAATTCTTACTTGAAGAATTTGGTCTGGAAACATTTCTACCCCTCAAAATATAGGTTGATCCACCACTAAAATTGGTAGCAGACCACCCAAGGAGCACATAAATTTAAATAAATTCTCAAATCTGCTGTGTGAATATCACTTGGTTTGGCCTCTTTCCTTCCTTTTGCCCCCCTCCCCAGCCTGCATCTCAGAACTTTGTCCTTTGGTGTGTTTATCATAACATAGCCCAGATTTACTGTAAACATTTGTATGCATGATCATAAGCCAGGCTTTGGAACAGCATCTTCAAGGTCACATTAGTTAAATTAATATTAGGGACATTTTTAGCTGCACAACACATCAGTTTACTATTACATTGTTTTTGTAAATAGCCTTTAGATTTGTAGATGCCCTGAAAAACTATTGTATATCACTGCTTGGATTGGTAACCAATTTTCGGTGATCATATGAATAAATACTTCTATTTTCTTTAGATAGTTATCTTAGTCATGTAATTTTGAGGCATGCAGTCAGAATCATTGTATAATTAGCACTTGAACATACAAGTTTGCAAAAAGTTATTACTCTATTACTTGATTTTCTTGTATCAAATCAGTTTTCTGGTGGCAACCTTCTTAGATTGTTCATTGGGGAGCATATACCTGAAATTTTGCATTGTGCATGTTACTGCTTATATACAACAAATAAGTTTTAAAATTTTTTTACATAAATTTTGGTGTACACAATATTGCAGCTGTGCCTAAATGACTTTAAGATAGGAAGCCGGGTTGAAACAAGCCCTTCTCTTATTTCTGTGGATTCCTTTCTGACTTTATTATGCAGTAAATTACTGTCATCATAAACCAGTTTAGAAATATGCCTTTACTCAACTTTGCCATTCAAGGTAATGGGGGAGAGAGTGAAGGGGGATCCCAGATGAATGAAAACCCAGGATTGCAGATTGTGACTCCACATAATCAGGTCAGGACCAGTCCTGCATCCAAGGAAGACAAACATCTCATGGTGTCATGAGGTGGAGGAGGCAGAGCAGGGACACCAGAGCTGTTCTGCAGGAGCCAGGTTGTCCTGGCAGTGCTTGGTTTAAGCCAGCACTGACAGATTCCACTGGACGTCCTGCCTCTGGGCTCAGTGGCTCTGTCTGCTGCCTGCATGAGCAGAGGTGTTGTGCCAAGCAGTCCTGGAAGCAAAGAGAGCAGTGTTGGTGCTTTGTGAGCTTAAAAGGATTTTGGAGTCTGCCTGGCTCCATTGAGAGCTCACTTTACCAGGTCTGAACTGTAAGAATACTTGTAGCTTGTTACACAGAACTGTGCCATTGTTTGAATAATTGTCCTGCTTTCGTTGGTATGGATCTGTTAATTCTTAGGCATTGCTGTATAGAAACTTTATTTTGTATTCCAGAGCATTAAAATGATCAGTTCTCATTCCTGGCTTTCCACAAACTGATAGGCATGGGAGGGAGGAAGAGGAAATGAAAGCTCAAATATGGTCTTTTCCCTGTTATGTAAAGAAAAGGATTGCAGGATCTCTGACAGCTTTTGATGTCTGTTTTTCAGGTGTGTGTGGTGGTGAATTCAGTATCTTACGATCACCTCAGTCGGTTGTTTTCCGAGATGGAAGTTGGCCCATTCCGGGCGAGCGGATCCCAGATGTTGCTGCATTGACCATGGGCTTTTCTGTTGAAGAAGTATGTTCCAGGTCTCGATTGTGAAATGCCTCTAAAGCTACAGACCTGCTCACTCAAGATGCAAATCTTCCTGTCATGTGCTGGAATATATAAAATACTGCCCTGTTTGTCTTGAGGAGTGCATGACTTGACAGAGGTTGTTTCCAGGGTAGAGCTGTGTGGGTCATATGAGCAGCCAGAAGCTGTGCTAGCTGGCTAATTTGAGTCACCAGCTGTAGAAGGAAGGCTACAAAGGCTTTCCAGTGCTGTTCCTCGGTTCCTCTGATTCCTCTGTATCCCCTCATCCATGGTCACAAACTGAGAATCTGTGGAACCACTGTCTCTTCTTGCACACAAGCTCTCTGTAAAGCTCTGCTCCTGAGTAATCTGAAGATTGAGAAATGGCTTGGCAAGGCAGGCATTTTGTCAAGTCAGCAAACCTGTCTGCTGAGCAGAGTTAAAACAAGTATGTTGGTTACTTAAGAAATAATCCAAAACATTGGAAACATGGTTTGTGGTAGTGTTTCTCCACATTAAGTATTTGATTGTAACTTTAGTGATGTTTAAAGTGGGGCATATGAGCAGGAACCCTTGGATTGATTCCACCTTGTCTACTGAATTTTTTGCTGGGCTTCAGCAAGGATGAGTGGCTGTTGAAGCAGCAGATGAAAGCGTAATAGCCAGATATCTTTGGCAGTGTCTGTGTGCAGCCAGGTACTGAAATATGCAGGCTGAGGCCTTCTCACAGTGCTGGTGAGAGCAGCCAGTTCTCACTTCTTCCATACATCAGCCAGGCAAGAGGTCTGATAAGGCTGGTTTGAATGCAAGGCTGCTTAGCCTGTGTTTTGGAATTTGAAAATACCTTGCTGTCAATTAATTCTGCTCTTTTTTTGTCATCAAACTAGTAACAAACTTGTATGAGTAGTATGACTGAGGTGTAAACTTTGATGATTTTATCAGGAAAACGCAATATATTGAATAGTATTGTGTGTGTTGCATATAAAGAAAAACAGTGGAGTTTGGCCTGTTCTGTCCATTTGGCATCCTGGTCATCCAGAGATATGTCATGGGTATCATGGAAAAAAGTGTTTCAGAATTCACTCTGTGCCTTTGCCTCAGCTTGAGGTTCATTTGTTGCGATGGGTCTGTAGCATCCTTTAGAAATAGTTCTCTGTTACTAATAATTCAAATCCTAGAAGCAGGCAGGAAAGGAAGTGTTTGAATGATTATTCAGTTCAGCCCTGGAACCGAGAGTTCCTGAAAGCTGTCCCTAAGGCAGAGATCATTGTGTGGGCAGCTTCCAGCCCTGGTAAGGAGAGCACAGCAGGGCCCAGGCGCTTCTTTGGCAGCTCACATCAAAGCTGTAGTCTAGGAACACAAACTGACAGTGCAGCAAGGCCACTGTAGAGTATTTGGAATTCGTAGTGCATTACATTGGGAATTCTCAGAAAGTCATTCAGTATTCTCCCCTTGTTAAAGGAAAACAAAATCAAACCCCATTTTTTGTCCCTGATGATGCTTCAAAGGGTTTTTCCTTTGTTTCTGTGAGGTGATACAAATCATAATGACATTTAAATAATTCTAAAATGCAATTAAATTGGCTTTCCATAAAAAGGGGTTATGTCATTTACACAAATGGGGAAATCTGTTTGCCTTAGTTCCAGACAGATAAGTTTGTATTTTTTGCCTGAATAAACCAGTCAGCCTCCACTGTGCTCTTACTGATCTGTAATTGTAGTAAGCTGCTAAGAAATCTTTTTATATTTCTGTGCAAATTTGTACATTTAAGTTTAGTTGCCTGTTGTTGTGATTGACACATCCCTCTCTTCCCATTCCTTTCCACCCTGTTTCTCTCTTGTGCTGGAAATACCAAGATGTTAGTGGGTTTTTTAAGTTCAACCTTCACTTACTAAATACAGACCTAAGTATTTATAGTTTAATTATGGGAAATAACTCCTCATATATCCATTATATATAATGTTTTCTTAGTGTAGACTTTGCTGTGAAGTTACTGGCAGCTTTTAAACTAACAGTTCCTTCATGGTTGACTGGCATTACTCAGGATGAAAGCAACGTAGTATTAACTAACTTCTCCATAAAATTTCCAATAACCTTTCCTGCACAGAGGCATTAACAGGATGATAAGTTGTTTTGCTTTAATAGTGGGAAGAACTCTTCTCTTTGCCTGTGGAATACAACTTTTTCTTGGTTTTTGGTTTTTTTTGTACTAGGACCTCCCCTGGCCTGGGCTGGCCGTGGGTGATCTGTTTCACCGGCCACAAGCCACTGTGCTGGTGACAGTGAAGGGTGTGGACAATCTGCCTGTGAAAGGGTTTTCCTACCCCATTGAGAATGTGAGTATCCAGATTTGGAACTGTCACATGATTCCTGGGACTCCTGTGGTCTAATGACAAGTAGATGATTCTCTGCTGTAGTCCCTGTTGTTCACTTATTTCCTACTTCCCTTGAAGTTTGCATATCACCTAAACAGATGGGTCAATAATCTACTCAGGATTCTGTACAAGGTAGGAGGCCCTTGAGATTACCCAGGGCTTCCTGTGTGGAGTTCAGGTCAACATGGTGTGTTTGACCAAAGCATGTTCTCCATGAAAGACAGCTGATTTTAATGTTTGTACCAATCCACTTCTTCCCATGGTAACTTAATATTTCAAAATCAGAATTGTGAAGTTTTTTGCTTCAGCTGAATGTGTGATAACATTTTGTATGGATTGATTTTTTGATGCACTGTATCACCCTCTAAGTGGTCTTTTGAGTTTTTTTTTCAATTACTTGACTGTGGAATACAGCAGTTAGAGACACGATTCCATTACATTGTATCAAGAAGAAATCAACACACATTACATTTACCTATCACTATCTGTCTTTGCTAAGGCTTCTCAGGCTTGTTACAGCAACAGAGAATCCTTTTGGTTGGAAGGAAACTCTGGAAATGGTCTCATCCAACACCCATGATCAAGCAGGATCAGCCAGAACAGGCTGACCAACACTGTGTTCAGTCAGGATATGAGCACCTCCACAAATGGAGACTCCATGACCTCTGGGCAACCTCTGCCAGTATTTGACCACCCTTGGAGTAAAAAACTTTGGTTTTGTGTTAAGTTAAAATTTCTGGGTTTAAATGTATGCCGTTGCCTCTTCTGTCATAGGACACTTTAAGTAGTGAATGGAAATGTGCCATTCTGTGTCTTTTTTTTTTGTAATAAAACCTACAAGTAAATGTTTAAAAAAACTAACAGTTCTGTTAGCTTGCCATTAATGGCACTATACTGTGCTAGTATTTCTTCTATTTTTAGTAGGTTTTTTTAATGTGTCTTTTTTGTTTCAGCAGTTGGTCTTTCTGCTGGTATATTTTCACCCATCAATTTTTTGTGGTTCATAACTTTCCATTTTCAGTGAGATTGTTTCCTTTTTGCATTGCTTCTATATTTGTTGGTCTTGTTTTACTGATAAACAAGGCTATAGTATAAGCCTAAATAATCCTCTTAATTCACAGTCATGGTCCTTGGAGTTCTTCAGAATATATTGTGTCTACCACTTAAAAAATAATGTCTGTTCATAGATACACAGGTGATGTTTTGTTTTGCGCATAGGTTCGTATTACTTGTTATCGCTTTGGAATTGTTCATGCCCTTTACTTTTCTTTTGCAGTTGAGATCAGTAGCCCCTGTTTAACCCAAAAATCTGACTAGACTTTGTTTTCTAGGCCGTTCCTTTTAGTCTGGACAGCGTTGCAAATGCCATCCATACTCTGTTTTCTGAGGAGACGCCCGTGGTGTTGCAGCTGGCCCCCAGTGAGGAAGTGAGTATTGCTTCACTCCTGGTTCCATGTATTCCAAATAGGGAAGCCTCTTTCCACTTATGTGGCTGGAGCAAACCCAGTTGATCACGTGAAGTTCTGGACTGGAGATTGCAAGCATGATTGGTTATTAGTGAATTGTTAGTTATTTGTTATTAGTTACATTTGTTATATATTGTGTATTAGTTATATTTGAATAATTGGCTATTAGTGACTGTAGAAACTGAGCAGGAGGCTGTGCTGTCAGTAACCAGAGGCTGTTCCTGCAGAGGGTGTACATGGTGGGCAAGGCCAACACTGTGTTTGAGGATCTCTCGGTCACGCTGCGCCAGCTGCGGAACCGCCTGTTCCAGGACAACTCCATCCTCAGCTCCCTCCCTCTCAACTCCCTCAGCAGGAACAATGAGGTAAAAAACCATCCATCTGTGGAAATTCCTATGGATTTTTTTTCTAATATTCTTAGTTAGCTTATGCTTTTCTCCTTTCCCACTTTTTCTTCCTTCTTTCTTTGCGTGAGATTAACTGAATTAACTAAACTGAATTAACTAAGTTGAAACATTTTTTTCTAAGTAGCTTTATTGAAAGAGTTATTTCCTTCTAGCATGTTCTTGTGTTGTCAGAGACAACTGTTATAAAATATTTGCAACAAAACAAGACTTTCTTAACTTGGGTTTCATCACCTGTCTCTGCCTCTTCCCTCAGGTCGACTTGCTTTTTCTGTCAGAACTTCAAGTCCTACATGATATTGCAAGCCTGGTAAGGTGTTTTGAAACATTTTCCCCTGCATTGTGTCACAAACTTAAGAGATCTTTAAAGTTGAAAAGCCATAGCCAGGGTACTTGGCAACCAGTGACGGATATTCTAGCGTGTCATCAGCTGGTTCCTTCAGTTTAAATAATGCATTCTATTTGTATCAGCCCCATCAATGCAATTGTGAATGACAACATTAATCATCTGTAGTTTTCTTTTGTGTTGTGTTTGGTCAGAACAGGGGGAATTCTGAAATTCTCAGTGAAGAATTTGCTGGGGCTTTCTTTGGTGTCTAACTTAAGAAGTATAATGGTAGTTAAGAACAACATGTTCTTTGCCCTGCCCACCATTTTACTTCAAAATATCACTTTATCTGAAAAGACCGGAGTGACTTTTGTGTCATAAATAGTGATGGTGGTAGAAATGCTCCAATGGAGGAGTGAGCTTTTAATTTTGAGGATCTTTTTACTAGGAAGCTGCTGTCTTTCTGCTGTGGTTTAGGGTTTGTTTTAGTGGGTCAGTGGAGTGTGGGTCCTTTTGTTTCATTGTGGTTTGGTTTTTCCTGTGTGCCCTTTAAGCTGCAGCCCTTAACTACTGAAGTGAAAGAGTGAGTCATGGAAAAACTCAAAAATTCACAGCTGGGCATAAAGGGCCAGTGGATAGAAATGGGGCTCTTGAGAAAATGAGGTACAACGACTCGGTTTTGCTGCAGTTTAAGTAGTTGGGAAGATGGGATTAAATTCCTTGTTTTCAGAGACTGTTGTCTTGTGCAGGCAAATATCAGTGCTCCATCTTCTCACCTGCAGTTAAGCAAGAATATCATTACTCTCCTTTGAGATAATTTGGGTTGTATTGGTTAGATTTTCTGAGTATTGGATGATACTTCTCAGATAAACTGCTTTTGTATGTGGACAACACAAGGTAGAAGTTGCAACCTACTGAGCTTTGCAAGGGTCAGCTTCAAGCAAGGAAATAATAGTATCTAAGTCTTGTAGTTATGTGTTTTTGTTTTCTGAGTTTTATTTTCATGGCAATTACAGAACAAGGAATCTGATGTCAATAAGTATTCTATTTCTTTTTAGTACACTCTCCATTATGTGTATGTAACCTCATGTTAGGAACAGATGCTACATAATGATCATCTACTTTCTTCTGTAGAATTAAAAAAAAAGAAACAATTATGGGTGTCTTCTAGTTGTTGGCAAGGATTCCATTTCCTAATTATGAAATATGACTGTAAAAAGTGAGGCTGGATTAGTCCAAGTAAATTGATTTTGTGCAACGTGTTTTTAAAGTAACCTGTATATGAATTAATTTCTTTCTGCCCTCAATGTTGTGCCAAAGCTGTCTCGACACAAGCACTTAGCCAAAGATCACTCTCCAGACCTTTATTCCCTGGAACTGTCTGGTTTGGAAGAGGTTGGAAAACGATATGGGGAAGACTCTCAGCAGTTCAAGGATGCTTCTCAAATTCTTGTAGACTCTTTGCAAAAGGTATATTGTCTACCTAATTAACAAAACTCATGGTAATACTAAGGAAATAATTTTTATTTTAACTACAATGAAGTGAGATGTAACTTCATTAGTGCTGGCTTGCCTGATACTTGTTTTTGTTGTTTGGTTTTTAAAATGCTGTTGTTTAGTTATAAAATTGAATGTTACAATTTGCCTCTCTGGAAAGTGTTGGCATGATTCTACAATGTGTTTAGATATGCTGAATAAAAGAGAAGGAAACCTTGTATCAACATGACTTGATATGTTTGTTTTTCTTAAACAAACACCTTGCATTTGAAAGCACCAGAATGTCTCACTAAAATAGGCTTTTGGAAATATGGAAATATCTTTATCCCAAGCTGCAGTGGTTAGTTTACCCTTGCCCACAAAGCTATGTAAATGTAAATTTCTGAGACTTCAGAATAACTGCTGTTCATCCATCAGTGTGCTCAAGAAAGTAATTCTTCAGCAGGTCTTATATAATTATTAGTTAAATTTTTGTTAAGATCAGTCATTTCTGAGAGTTTCCAAAGTGTGGTGAAAAAATTCAAAAACATCAATTTGTTAGTCCAAATACTTGTTTTCTCTAAGCATTACTCTTTGTCCTCTTTGACCTTAAGCAAATGTATTTAAATATTAGACATATTAGCATTTGGACCAGATTAAAATACTCAGGTTCATGGTTTCCCCGTGGGAGTTTGAGAACCTAAATATTTTGTTGGAACTGACAAACACACAGTTAGGAAATGATGTGGGGATGGGCCTTTTGTAAAAGGGATGCAAGAGTAAGTTTCAGCCCAGAAGCAGGCATGAGCCACAGTCTGCTGAACAGTGACTGGGGGTTTGAAAGACGCCTTGTAAACCACAGGAAGATTGGCACTTAGTGAAATTCTGAAATAGTGTAAACTTTTATAGCTTTCCATAATTATTCCTGAAGCTGACGTCTTTTGTTTTACTACCTCTTGCTAACAAAACTCTGCTTAATTCCTGGCTACAGTCTGGGCTTTTAATTAAACCACCTTTTCTTTTCCAGTTTGCAGATGAGATGTTTAATCTCTATGGTGGGAATGCAGTAGTGGAAGTGGTGGCTGTGAAGGAGTTTAACTCTCCCCTCTCAAGGAAGACTCGCTCCATTCTCCAGTCTTCACAGGTAGTAGAGCCACATTTTTCTACATCTCATTTATTAAAACTGATCCAAAGTGTATCAGTTCAACTGAGTGTAACTTTCTTTAAGGGCTAAAATACTGACTATGACAGGTGTGGGTGCAGCTTACTTACTTGTCTTGATCTTCACTTTGTCATTCAGTCACTTCACTTCAGGAGGGCTCTGGAAGTCATCCAGTCCAACCTACTGCTTAAAGCAGGGCTAATTTAGGAGCTAAATCAAGTTCTTGTTTTTGTCCAGCCAATTTCTTGAAAAGTCCATCCCTGGAAATCCCATAGCCTCTTCTTGCTCCAAAGCATTAACCACTTTCATGGTGAAAACTTTTTCCCCTATACCTTGTTAGGATTTGCTTTTCTGTGTTGTCTCCCCAGTGCATGCAAGTCCTGCCTGCCAGCTGTGAGAAAACGTTTTCCTTGGCTAGACTCCAGACACAGTCCAGGTTGCAGTTGTCCTGTGTCATTCCAGGGGCACTGCTAGCTCCGTTCCCCTTGTCCACCAGGAGCTGCAGTCCCTCTCTGCAGCTGCCCAGCTGTTCAGTCCCCAGCCTGTGCTGTCACCTGGGTTGTTCTGCCCCAGGTTCAGCACTTTGGATTTAATTTTCCTGTCACCTTCTTCTTTTGGATTCCACTGATGTCACTCACATAACCATTTTTTTGCATTCTGTGCCCTTGCATCAGATTTGTCTAGACAAAAGTGCATCTCTCTTGTTTAGATTGCTCAGACTTTGGATGGAGTCAGGATGTTTGGTGTGCAAGCTCACTTGAAAAGTAATAAATATTTTCTTTATTGCAGAGTGAAAAAGAAAATCCATATAACCTTGCCTATGCGTATAACTACAACTACTCTGTAATCTTCAACATTGTTTTGTGGATGATGATAGGTCTTGCTTTAGCTGTGATAGTTATCTCCTACAACCTCTGGAACATGGATCCTGGCTATGACAGCATTATTTATAGGATGACAAATCAGAAGATAAGAATGGATTGAACTGCACCATATTTCAGCACAGGAGGATGATGAAGAGCAAGGTCTCCTTGAGCCTGTGTGGAAAAGAAATATTCTGACATGGTTAATTGTGGAAATTCTTTTAAGGTGTATTTATTTCTAAGTATTTTTCCCCCTTTCAAGACCATTTAAAATGTTAGTAGTAGCACCAGATGAGATTTAGAAGTTGAAGTCTTGTTGTTTAAAAAACACCCAAAACAACACTCCCTGGAGTAATTGTTATTAAAGTGACATCATTCCATTTTTTTTATCATGTCACATGAGTTTTTGAAATGCCCTGTACTGCCTGTTCAGACCTGATAAATTGAAATTACGATAGCAGCATGTTGTTTGAAACTTTTACACTAGAAGGTTAAAAATTATAGCTAAATCATTGTGTTGTATATTATGAACCAGCTGTAAATGTTTAATGTAAATATTTATAATGGTTATATGTAATTTCAGAGAGGAAAGTAAATATTCTTTAAAAAATACTAAATATAGAAGTGTTTCTATCAGCCTAGGACTCTAGTAGCACAGATGGCATTTTGATCTCATGTTGGTGGCTCAGAGGTGAGCTGTACACAGAAGGATCACCCCAGAACTGTCATGGTTGGGAGCTGAATATCACTGGTGTGGCTGGTCTGTACACTGCAGTCTGTAAATCCTGAACCAGTCTGGTCATGGTCTAACGTCACGTACAGTTCAAAGTTCCTGTTATGATGCTTTGTGTTCCTGCCATTTGTGTTGATGTTATTATTATTTAAAAAATCAGTTCTTTTGGATGATAAGAGTGGACCAACACTTGATTTAAGTATACCTGGATTATAATCCTGCTTCAACCATTCAATAAAACAGAGAACAGTTGTTCTGGAATGCATTTATTCCTTGTGGCTTTATAGATGTGGCTACTTCTGTTAAGGATTTGTTCAGCTGACTGGGGCAGGTGTGTTAGCATCTGATGTGTGACAGTGGCCTTAAGCCTGCAGCAGTTCAGTTTTAACTGTCCTTCAAAAGAAAAATTGTCTTGTGTGGATTTTCCTAAACCAGATACTGAGTGTAGTTAGAACAAGTGGTTATCTCTGGCTTGAGTCTTTTTTAGAACTACCTTCTTAGAAACTCATTTGCTCTTGTGGTTAAAGGAGATGTTCCAGACTTACAGCAGCATGAATGGAAGCTACTTTTTTATCATCTTGCCCTCTAATGTGCTAAACTTTCCCTGCTATTAGGAGATAATTGTTCCGCTTCCAGAAAAGATGTTCTCACTGAATTAGTTTCATTTACTGGGAATGTGTGAATTGGCAGCATTGAAGTTGTTCATGTCTCGGAGATCCTGGACAGTGATTCAGGTTGAAATGGGCAAATTGCAGGTTTGCCTGAGTCCAAGAAACTCAGTGTGGTATATGTTACAATCACTTGAAATTACCTTTAATGGCATTTAAAGTAATTTGGATGATTGATACCAGTAGGTGGAAAGGAAGAGTTGCACTGGCAGTTTCTCTGAGAGGAATGTAATTATTGAACATTCTGAACACCATGACAAAGTAGTCAAGGAAAGGTTCTTGGCCAGGTGTGAGAAGTAGGACACAGTGATTATGTCAATGATTATGATCAGATTTATTGCTAATACAGTATCTAAATATTCCCAGTGCAGTATCTAAATAACAATTCTATCATCTCTAACAGTGGATTCAGAGGTTTGATCAGATTAGCAATCCACTTCAGATACTGGTACAGAGTTTTCCAGGAGCTGGTTGTTTAAAGGGGCTGTGTAATTAATGGTAAGTATTTAACTGTTGTATTTTAGTCAGTGTGAAGTTGGCAGTGTAGAATTTGTTTAAATGCAGGACCTGCCATTGAGATGGTCTCTGCCTGTCAGCTCTCTCCCAGCTGCTGGTGTAGGCTCTAATTTTACTTTTTAAAGCTGATCTTGGACTATGAAGGGCGAATTGCAATTCCCACTTCTCCTGTTAGTACCATATTTGTTCCTTCTCATGGCTGTAGGCCTCCAGCTGGTACTAAAGGTGCTTTTGAGCACTGTCATGTGTGCTGTGTCTTAAATACCAAGTGCTTTGTGCAGCACAGGCTGCATTTTGAACCACTACAGAGCCCCTGTGCTTTAGTTTGAGTTAGGAAAGCCATACACACTTTATTATACAACAATATTGGTCCATAACTGCTGATCAAACAGTCAATTACAATTCTAATCACTGAGCCAGGAATAGCCTTTTCATACTTAGAATTAAGTTAATTAGAATGAAAGTGCCATCAACACTACCAGACCTGTTCTTGATTGTTCTCTTTAAATCACCCCAAGAATATAAATTGTAAAAAGATTTATGTGATGTGGCAGAAATTGTAGTTTTTATGCACAGAGCTATGACAAAAGCTGTCGAACTGGTAGGTCAAGTTCTGTGAAGGAAGACAACAGGGAGAAGCCAAGGCAGGAAGGGGATGCAAGGAATATAACAGCTGGTATTGGGATCCTGTGTGCACAAAGTGAGAAGGGCAGGAGGGTTGTTCTGCAATATTTGGCAGCAAGCAGCTTTCCCTGGGCTGGGCCAGGCTCCATGGAGTGATGTCAGTGGGATCACTGCAGGAGCAGTGATCTGATCACCAAAGAGAGTTTTTCTTTTGGGAGCTTGGCCTCTGGCACAAAGGGTGGTGTGTATTTGATTGGATGTATTTGATTCTTCAGACCTTGGTCTTCTCTTGTTCACTATCTGGCTTGGAGTGTACCTAAGCTGTTCTCAAGAAGTGCTGAAATCTCTGAAGAAGGAGAGAATGCTGAGTCAGAATTGAAGACTGAGTGTTGCTTTTGATACTTAGGTTAAAAAGAGAAAATACGCCATAAAATAATTCTTTGAAGAGTCAGTATGCTGCTTTTTTCTAGATAATGCCCCAAAATCTAAACCTGGCAGAAGTAGATGTAATCAGCCTTTGTGCCTGCATCAACTTTCCAGAATTCTCTGTGGCAGGAACGGCAACTTTCAGAGTTCTTGCAGCTGTAGCAACACACAGGCAAGGGAAGCCTAAAGCAGATCTGAAATGTGTAAATGTTACATCTAAAAAAAGGAAGTGGAAATGAAGAAATGACGTTGAAATGCAAATGTTGAGCAACCTGGCAAGTGGTTGCTGAGATTTATAGGTCACCCTTTGTGGATGTAAGGAGCACACTGCCAGAGTCTAGGTAAGGAGATAAGCATCTCTCAAAACAAAAGACCCTCCAAAAAAATTCTGAATCCTATACTGACATATTTTTTGGCTATAGTGAAATGGGTGCTTTGAGCTAAAAGTCACAAATTTCTCTTGAAAAAAAAAAAGGGTTTTTTTTTTTCTCAAGTGAGGGTTTGGAACTCTCCTACATTTTTTATTTTCCCCTCTGCAGGCTCTGGACCATATTCTTGAGAATTTTCATCTTTGTAGAAGTGAGGAGAACTTTTCCACACAAGTATTGCAGGACAGGAAAGGAGCCAGATCAAGGAAGACAGAAGTGGAACTATCAGATTCCACATCTGCCAGAATAAAAGAAACTTGAAAAAAATGGGGAACCCTGAAGTTTAATTCCCGGCCCTTTGTACCACTAGAGTAGTGCAGAGCATTGCAGTGGAGGAACTGAACTGTAAATGGCTCCTACCACTGCCCAGACTTGTGCAATGTGTCCTGCCTGCCCAGGCTGAGGAACAGAGGACAGAAAGCCCAGGTGACCACATTCCTTTCAAATAAACAGAGCAGAAACTGATGCTCCAGTGCCCTCTCCTACCTGAACTGCTGGAAAAGCAGCTGCTACAGATGGTGTCTGTGTGTGGCAGGCAGGAGATGGGGCTATCTAAAACCAGGAGTGCATGAGACTTCCAGTGCTCTGGAAGTGTAGAGATTCTCCTGGATCCCTGTAACCACTCTCAGGAATTATTTTCTAGAATAGGTCAAAAAGGCATGTGCTGCATCTCTACAGTGGTTGAGGACAGCACCTAGAGTATAAATCCCATCCCTAAACAGGAACTTGCCTTGCTAGTGTGCCTTCAGAGCTTAAAGAGCTTTGTTGCTGAAGGATGGATTCACGCTAAAGGACCCTGGCAATCAAATTCAGTATTGTTGATGTCACCCAGCATCAACAAAAATACATAGTTCAGTTCTTGGCATGAATATACATCATAAAATGTTTCATAAGGGGAACAAAATTGATGGTTGCACAAAATTACAAAGGCAGTGAAACTCCACTTAATTATGCTCCAGTGCATGAATTTGTGATGACAAATTTACATGTCCTTAATCTGGTGAGCATGCTTTTCATTAGACCAGGGATGTAGAAGCAGTGGCTAAGATAAATAAATTCAGAGTATTTTAGCTGGTAACTGATGGCCAGCACTGTAAAGTCACAGACATGAATGACTTCAGTGCTGCCAATCTACTCACCTGATCAACCCCTGTATTTTAAATACTTCCTTACAATGGCATGGTCCAAGTACCCAAGTAATTGATATTAAAAAAGTCTGCTGAATACCTGAGTGATCAGTCAGAGCATTTGGAACACTGGGGAGCTGGATGGGAGCTCCAACCACACCTTACAGCAGGTGATCAATCAAAATTTTGACTGTGGTACAGCATCAGCTTGGAAAGAAAAAAACAGCTCTCAACTATTTCTGTCATTTTTAGTCTCTGCTGCAGAAAATTTAAAAAAAAAAAAAGGAAATAATACATTAAAACAGCTGTACCAATTATTTCACATGGGCCCATCCCAACTTTTCTGCAGGCTGCAGAGCCAAGAGGCAGCCAGAGCTGCCAGCTCCAGAGCACCTCTGACTCCTTTGGAGATGGATGAGTCTGAGCCACCTCCTCCCCACCTGTGAATGTGCAGTTCTCCCCTCTGGAAATCTCCAGGGAGCTGAGTCTTAGGCTGTGATGGATTCCTTGGGAGCAGGGAGGCTCTGCTCCATGGCTGAATGGGGTTGTGTTCCCCAGGGAAGCCTGGTGGCACCCAAATGGCAGCAGCTCTGGATAACCTGACAGGAAAACAGGCTAGAAATAGGAAGTGCAATCAGCTGTCAGTCGTGCAGAGAAGCAGATGGGGTGAGGAGGCTTAACTGGAAAAAGCACAAACTAAGATAAGCTTTCTCTATATTTGAAGTGGTTTTGATCTCCTTCCTGCATGTTTGCATGCACACACTCATTGGTCTTTACAAATGAAACCTTGGGAGAAGCTTCCTCTCCCCAATAAAAACAGTACTTTTAATAAAAAGTGAAAATATTTTTAAGCTCTTTCCATATTTTAAAGGAGACTTTTTTTTAAAAGCATGTTCAATATTTTGTAAAAATGAGGATTTATATACTCAGAAGATGAATAGGATTGCATCCACCTAAAAAAAGATGTCCAGGAAAAACATCTGCAGGAAAACTGTGCCTATACCACTATCATCCCATAGGTGATGCTGACCTGAAGCTGTCTTTGATGTGTGTTACTTCTGGAGAAAAACAAAAGAATCCATCAAAAACAAGAACAAGTGAATTAGGAAAATAAGCAAAACACAAAGGGTACTTTGGAGTGTAACAGCCTCAGTGTCAACCTGCAGTGCAAGGGTCACTTTAATTTCACCTTTGTCCCTTAACTACTGTGTTTTATCCAAGGGAATGGAAAAGTCAGCACTAAAGGGGAGACAGAGGGAGTCAGAGGGGTTGACTCCTCACACTTCCCCAGGATCCAAATAGCAGTGAAAAGCCTGAAATTTTAGAAAGTGATTTCAGGGCAGTGCTCCCTCCAAGTCTGCCTCCCCGGCCATCCCAGGGCAGAGCTGGAGTCTCCTGTGCTCCTGGTGAGGAGAAAATGGCCAGACAAACCACTCCATCCCAGGAACATTGCTCTGGAGAGCAGCCTCTGACATGGCACAATTGGAGTCATGATCTTGTCATGAGACCAGCTTCCCGTCTGGGACAGACTGTCTGCACTGGAACAGAATAACAACCAGTCTGCAGTTTGCTTCCTCCTCTGCTCCCTTTTTTTTTGTTTTTGTTTGTTTGTTTGTTTTTGGGGTTTTTGTTGTTTTGGTTTTACTTTGGTTTTGCTTTTTTTTTGTTTGGTTTTATTTTTTTATTAATTTTGGTTTGGTTTTGTTTCTTTGTTTGATTTTTTTCTGTTAACCCAGAGGTCCCCAGGAATTCATCGGCACAAGAATCACCTTTGTTTCTTCTTTCCCTGTGTTTGGCCACTTCCACGCCACAGATCTGATTCTTTAAAAATTCCACAGCTGCTGAAATATTCAGATTGTTGGAAGTGGTGAAACAAGTCCTACTTGCCATCATTTCCAGCACTGTGTAGGAGTAATTGGTTACTGTAGCCTAAATTAACTATTTGGCAGAGGGGGAAAAAATCTAAAAAGCGGAAGTCTTTAAATACTGACAAATTCTGTTACAAATTTCACTGTAACATGCAGCTTGATCTTAACTGGAAAATAAACACATTTGCAATCTTAACTCAATTTTTTTTTTTTTTTTTTTTTTTTTTGCTCCTCAAGCTCTTCCTCTCGGGTTTCTGTTAAAATTTGGCTTTGGTCATGTTTCTGTTTTTCAAAGCATTGTATCCTCTGCACTCCAATCCTTCAAAAAGTCCTTTATAATCTGCATCTCTTGCAAGTGTTGGAGTAGCACAAATGGACAAGACTATTCTGCTGGAATTAAGTATTTCCACACAGGACATTATTCCTCAGGACATCCCTCACTCAGGACACATGAATGAGTTCTCCAGGGTTGGCCTGTTCCTGCACAGCTCAAATGATCTTCATTTCATCAGCTTTCAGCTGCCCTCTGCCACTGAACCAGGCTGAGCCTGCATTGACAGCATGGGACACCCTGGCAAAGATCTGGCATGGGATGGAGGAGGTTACCTTATTTATTCATTTGAATGCCTGTGCAATTCAGATGGGGAGGAAAATTTGGAAAAGCAAAGAGAACCAGAGTAAGACTTCGATCTCTTTCCTTAAAAATGAAGGTAGGGAAAGCACTGAAGGAAAACAGTGACGCAGGAAGGATATTCTGGCTCCTTCTCAGTTGCAGGGAGGATGTCCCAGCACCAGGGCAGGGAGAGAGGCCACGGGGAAGGAGGGAAGAAGCAGCCAGGGGCTGTCCCTGTCTCCAGCCCTCTGCAGGACACTGGGCACCTCTGGGCCAATCCCTGCTACTCTTCTCCCTCTGCTCCCTCCAGTCCTCGTTAACTTTAAGATCAGTCTTTGAAAGAGCTGTGGCTGTGTGGATTTTGTTGTTGTTCTTTGTGCCAAAGAACAAAGCAAGATGTTTCTAAACTTACAACTTAAGAGCAGCTGCCTGACTCTTGTCCTAACTCTGCCCAAAGGGACTGAAACGAGATGGGAAAAGGGCAGTTTTTTGCTTGGATTCTTACAAATATCACCTCATGCTCACAGCTTTCTCTGGCTGACTTAATCTCTGTAGTGCACCACAAAGCTCAGAGCAGTGAGGATCTCCATGAGCCTCTCTCCCTGGGGATACGGGGAGGACTTGGGAGTTTAGGCAAAAGCCTGTAATTAAGACAGAGCCTCCCAAGTTTATGAACAGCATTTTATAGCACATTTGTAATGGATCTGGGTTTGGAGACACAGGAGGGCACTGCCAGTCCTACATTTCTTACAGAATGCAAAGCAGAACCTCTTGCTGTACTTTTATTTTTACAGCTGTTCGAGCAGTGGCACTTTCTTCACTGCACACAGTGAATCTCGTGTCTCCCTCCCAAATCCCTCTGGCCATGAGGAAGAAGAAACTCTCATTTCTGAGGAGCACCGCAGTTCACTGAGGTCTCCAGTCCCCCAGGGAGAAGGGAAGAGCTGCAGCAGTGCCCCTGCAGGGCCACGACTGCACTGAGCTCTGGCACTGCTGCCCACGAACACCCTGCACAGTGTGGGGCTGTACAGAGCTGTGTGTTGTGAAAGGAAAGAGAACTCTTGGGAAATACTCTGGTTAGGGTCACCTCTGTGACTTTCTGCTGATGCCTGTAGCCCTAAAAGTTAAAAGGATGGAGGAGAGCTGCTGTGCTCCACCAAACCGGCCCAAAAAATTTCATCTGTCCACAAGTCAAGTAAATTTGCACAACAAAATGCACACAGCTGATGGGTCACCTTGGGCCTCAGCAAACTGTGTGCAGTCACTACCCCACCATGAATGCCACTGGGGTTTGAGATAAATGAAACAACCTGGAATAATCCTCTTCCAGGATGCCCAGGATGTGCTATTTGCATGCTGCAAACAACAGTGTGTTTGAATAAAAGGTTGATTCCCTCAACATTATCCCCGAAAATCTTCAGAAGTCTTTCCCTGTTTGAGCAGCTGACTCTTGGGCAAGAGTTGCACACGGATGGTACCACGCTGTGCCAAGCTGTGCAGCGAGCAAGAGGCAGGAGGTGTGTAGGCAAACTCTGGGTTTTTTTAAGGCACCCATCTGCAACAAAACAAAGCAGAAAAACAAATGCAAAAGTGTGTCAAGAAAAGCAACTCACAAACCTGATTCCACAGCTACCAAGTGTGTTTTCAAATCTCAAATGAATTCAAGTTGGCTGTGACCAACTACGGACGGATCTGGGTACCTAGAGCATAGAAAACAATTAATTTATTTATAAGGATTGCCCTGGTCCCTGTCTGTGAGACACCATGAAAGGAAAGGCACTACCCAGCTCAACAGTTCCTCCCAAGGTAAATTCCAGCTCACAGAAATCACAAGGAATTTATTGTTTCCAAGCATCCAGAGCTTCCCTGAATGTGCATATTACATCTGAACATTCATTGTGGAGTTTTGTGAAAGGGAGGTACTGTGCCTACTGCAAAGTGAGAGGGACAGGACCCAGTATGGGCCCTCGGGACCAATATCCCTGACTGAGTCACACCTGAATGCATCCACACCCACCCTGAGCCAATTCAGCTTGCAGAGATGTCACTGGAGCAGTCCCACACAGAGCCAGGGATCCTGCACAGCAAGCCCGAGTCCCTCTATCTGGCACATTTTATCTAGCAGAGGAAAACGCACTCAAACACAGATCACCTTTTGGAGACTCCTGCCAAGCAGAAAACTTAACAGTGTGACCAAGTGGGTGCCAAGAGTCACCTGGCAAAAGCCAAGGTCTGAGTTTGGGCCTCCAGCTGACTCCTGCCTGGCTGCTGGAGCTCTGTAATGGTGGGGAATACAAGAAACAGCAGCAGCTGCTGGGAGGGTGCTGCTGGGAGAGCCACTCAGCAGCTTCTGGTGTGGTGTCCTGACACCTTAACCGAGAGTTGAACTGGAAAACTTGAACTCTGAGTGCAGAGCAGGTGGAAAGGGCAGAGCTGGGTTCAAACACAGGTTAGGTCTCAGCTTGGAGATGGCAGCCCTCCTCTGGGCACTGAGGTGACAGCCAAGCAGGACTGAGCTAGGCTCAACCAGCTGCTTCAGTGTGGGGGGAGGATGTCTCAGTAGTATTTGAAGCTACACTTCAGTTCTTACACAGTACTGTTATCAAAATAGCTATTTTCACACAGCTAAATCCCTAGGTATCAGTCAGCTATACAGGCTGTCCAAGTAGTTAAAGCATACATCTATTTTTCCTTTTTGTTTCTTCAAGATCATTGATGGCACATGTACACAAGCACCTCTTTTCTTTGCCTTGTCCTTGTCCTCCTTTTGATGGGAGGACAGAGCACAGATGTAATTAAACAAGATGTATCTGTCCTGCTAGCTGATGTTTACACAGATCAGCAAGTCAGAGTGCTGGCTTTATTCCACAGCACCGGTGTGTGATAATCCCAGTGTCAGGTTGTGGAGTAGCTCCTGTGGGGGCACATGCACGGTGAGCAATGTGGTTTCCCAGCTGGGTGTGGAAATCATTACAAGCTCCTACAACATCTCAACACTTCACAAGCAGAGACTCCGTAAGTACAAATGGGAAAGGAGTGGCTGGAGGCAGCCCTGCACAAAGGGATCAGGGCAGGAGTTGGTGCTGCTCCAGCAGCCAGGAGCACAGAGCCCGTCCCGGGGTGCACCGGACACGGCACGGTGAGGGACCAGCGGTGATTTTCCCTCTGTTCTCTGTGCCGGACCCATCTGTTTAACAAGCATGTTGAAACCCTTGAACGTGTCCAGAGGAGGGCAACAAAGCTAGTGAAAAGGCTGGAAGGAATGTTCTGTGGGGAGTGGTTGAGGACTCTGGGCGTGTCCCCTTTGGAGAAGAGGAGGCTGAGAGGCGACCTCGCTGCAGCTTCCCGAGGAGGGGAAATGGAGAGGGAGGTGTCGAGCTCTTCTCCCTGGGATCCAGGGACAGGATGCGTGGGAATGGTTCAAACCTGCACTGTCAGGAGATATTTTGACTGGACATCAGGAAGCATTTCTTTACTGAAAGGATGGTCAAACACTGGAGCAGGCTTCCTAAAAAGGTTGTTGATGCCCCAAGCCTGCCAGTGTTCAAGAGGCATTTGGATTATGCCCTTAACAATGTGATTTCAATTTTGGTCAGCCCTGAATTGGTCAAGCAGTTGGATTAAAAGATCCTTGTAGGCCCTCTCCAACTGAAATAGTCCTATCTTATCCTATCCTATCCTCTCCTCTGTGACCTCAAGCAGCAAGGTGGGAGCTCACATGCAGAGCAGCACCAGAGGCACTGCCACAGCTCTGAGGCCTGTGCCAGGCTGGCTCTGTCCCTGCTTTTTGGGATCAACATTGCAGAGATCTATGCTGAAAGCACAGCAAGGCCCAGCCTGGCCTGCAGCCCCCCCATCTGCCCTCTCCCTCCTTCTGATGCAAAATCAGCTCCAAAGGACAGAGCTTTTCTCTGTCTCTTTTAAATGCTGCTCTGCCAGCTTGCCAGCTGTTTTCAACAGCATACCCACCACGGAGGAAGCCTCAAAAATAAAGAAGCAGAAAGGAGCGTTGTGCTGCCGAGGGAGCAGCCCCATGGCAGCAGCCCCATGGCAGCAGGTCCATGGCAGCAGGCAGAGCCAGCAGCACCAGGAGGGCCCTGGTCCTGGCCTGGGGGGTCCCAGGGGGCTGCAGGTGAGAGATGGGGTTCCCTGCCCACACAAACCAGGTCATGACAATGTGGAGATCTGAGTGCTTAACAGCCACGGGCAGGTTTCCCGAGGGTGGGTAGGAGTCCTCGTCTGTTTTTGATCAGCTGCAGTGAGCCTGAGAGGGGTTGGACATCCGTGAGGGAGGCACATCCGCGGGTGTGGCAGAGGACAGGGAGGGGACGCCTTCTTGCCTGAGCCCCCTGAGCCCGGGGATCTGCCTTCCCTAACACAGACAGGAATTTTAGCAACCCCCTTCCCACCCTGGAGCATTCACACCCCCTTTTGTAATTTCTACCGAGCTCCCCCTTCAGCCGCTGCTCTCCAAAAGTCCAGGTGAAACTCCCGGTGCTCTGATAGCTGGAGCCTCAGTGACGGCCTTCCAAAGGCATGTGTGGAGCTGGGGCATCACAGGAGGAGTAAAACCAGTCCGTGGCAGGCTGACCACGATGCTTTCCCCGCTGTGGGAGCCCTAACCCGCACAGCAAGGACACGTTTCCCCGCAGCACTGGCTGTGAGCAGGAGCTCTCCAGCCAAGTGCGAGGGAGCAGCCCTGCTCCAGGGGCCCCTCCGGATTCCTTTTCCAGGGCGGGGATTGAAGCTGGCCGGGCTGAAGTTGCCGGAGCCTCCCGCATCCGTGCTGCTGTGCACAGCCCTTCCCCACTCAGCATCCCTTATCTCCCGGAGCAGCGGCCGCACGCTTCCTGCCGGACCCTCCATGCGGGGTCATTTCCCAAAGAATTAATTAGTGCTCTGCAGGAACGTGAGGAGCTGGGAGTACTCGGGGAGGGCCGCACGCAATGAGGGAGGGGGCAGCTCAGCACCTGCTTCCCGGGCGTGCGATGCTCCCGGAGCCAAAGTTCAGCCTTAAAAACATCCCCCAAAATAATCATCCACCCGCTGAGCAGCAAGCCCCCGGCGGCTGCTGGAGCACCTCCGGAAAAGCGTCGCGTATTTGAAGTCAGCATGATTTAATCTAAATGTGAAAGTCTCAATTACATCGCTATTATGGGGTTACAGAGAGTCACAGCTCAGTAATTACAGCCTCGGTGTTAGATATGGTTAATACATTTCAATTACACGTTAATTTATTGAAATACATTCTTACCTTGAAAACCCCTGAAATTCTGTGGTAGATGGAAAATTTGGGCCAGGGGAACAACTATAACCACATGAGCTGAAATGGCCACTGTAGCACAAATTCTGAAGTGACACCTTCAACAGACTAATCATAGATCTGATTGAAATGACCCAAATATTCTCCTGGTAGTCTATTTTTCGTACAGAAGATTTTGCTTTAAAAAGCTTGGGAACCAGCGTAACTTTCAACTGACAGATGAAACTGAGCACATGCCTAAAGACAAACTGCAGCTCGTAAAGAAAAACAGCTTCTGGTTTTATGGAGCTTTGTTTTCTCTCAGCAGTTTATCATCAGAGCTTGTTTCCCTGCAGCCTTTGTAAACTCAGTTAAAAAAACATCTGCAGACTCAAAGGCAACATGCAGAACACTCAAAACTGGAAAAATATAACAAAGAATTAAAACTTAGTTTCAAACCAAAACCCTCCAGAACCTCACCTTGATTTGGCTCCTTGTCTCAGTATTTGCAGGGCTCAAAAAAGCCTCTTCCCTATTTTCTGTCTTGAGGAAACCTTTAACAGGATCAGTATTTGTTATCTGGAAAGCCACAAAATCTATGGCTGCCATTGGGAATGGCTTTTTGGACACCTAAAACGTGTTTCCATCTGACACTGGCTAACATTTCTAAGCCAGAGCTGTGGATCAGCTCAGAACAACTATTTTTCCTCTCTATAATTCAATGCCCTCATCCTTGTCCCACAAGTGGGTTGATCAGAAACTTAGAAACCTGAAGAAATACTGAAGGATGTGGAGTCACTGCAGCACTTTCAGTGAAATAAATGGACAAAGAAATCTGCCATAAGGAAGAAATCTACAAATAGTCCCAATGCAGCAGGTGGTCACATCATCTGGCTGCCAGAAAAAGTGACTGAACACATGGAAAATGAAACTTAAAACTGCAGTTGTAAATACACAGTCATTGCTTTGAAAGGAACAAGCGTCTCTGGTGAGTGGGAAATGCTTCCTTTTACTTGTAGTGTTTTCCTTAAGAATTTAATTATTTAGGGGAAATGTTTAAAATGTGGCATATGTTACGAGTGCCATGTATAATCTAAAACAAAATTCAACCTTCCCATCATGTGGGATCTGGAGTGTCAGTCCATAACCATCTGTCAGTAATTCCATGTTTTGTTTTCTCTGCCCTGTAGGGAGGCCTCTCCCCTCCCTTTTATTTCCAAGTGCTGAAGCTCTGCCACCACCACACTTGACATCCCCTGCCCCTTCCCACAACAGGTACTGGTCACATGTCAGGAAGCTGATTTTAGGCATGGAATGCTCCCACCTCAAAACCAGACCAGTGACCAGCACAACAGCCAGTCTTTTTCAGATATCCTTGTGTCGCCTCTCAATTTTAAAACATCAGTTTAGCTGTAAAAAGGCAGAAATATGGGCTCTTCCCAACTGAGCAGCAGCAGCATTTAAAAATTGCAGGTTTTCACAGCAGGGGATGGGTTTTGTTTTTCAGAAGCAGAAGCTGTATTTACCATCTATATATGCACCTGGGAGAGAGCAGCAGGGACACAGAACCCACTCTCAAACCACAGGTCCAAGGCTGAAATTTGAGGTGGGCACCAACCAAAGGTGATTTCTAGAGGCAAAAGATTCAGAGAAAGGAGCCCTGTGACAGCCATAAGGGCAACAGGCAGCCTTGAAGACAGCAAGGCAGGCTGGAATACATTCACTAAAAGATATTTAAAATTAGTTTAAAGCATCTTTCAGCCGAGCAGGGAACTCCCAGAGCTCTGCAAAGGCAGGGAGGCAGCATAGCTGAAAGTCACTGTTGTAGGAAGTCAGGAAACCAACTTCAGCTCCTTAAAAATATGAGAATACTGATCCAGGAGTACAAATGGTTAAATGACAGAGTAACTCCTAAGGATGGGCATTTTATTCAATTACAAGAGCCTTCAGTCATTTCTGACAAAGTTATCTACAAACATCCAATTCAGGAAGTTAAGTATGAGGTTGTTTCTTTTTTGTATCAGCCTCTCCAATTTTGTGGTATGGAGGTCCAGCTTCTACGTTACCTGCCTCTACAATAAGACAAGAGTCTGTTATTACAGACTCCATGACAGATGACAAAAGGTTCTTTCTTCCACTAAGCATTGCTTTTGGGACAGAAAAGATGTAGCTCCTGGTATGAGAAATGAAGCACTATTTTAAGTAGTTACTGGTTATTTTTATAACCAGGAAAATGAACAAACTCTGTTCTACTCTGATTCAGAACAAATTGAACTCAGATGATAAATAAATGAAGATTTCTTTGAGTTTTTAAGTTAGCAGCAGGTGTGCGTGTATAACCAAGACCACATATAGAGATAGTGCAGGAAGTGTGAACATAAGAGATCTGAGCAGTGGCAATAGGGGAGAGGAATAAAGTTTAAGATGATACAACATCCAGTTTAAGATTTTTTAATCCAGTTTATTAAATATTGCTTTTTGGGGACATGTTTACAACAAGCCCAAATAAATTGTTTAAGGATTCAAAGCAGTCATATTAAAATACAGCTTCAATATAAAGTTTGTCACAGTTTTACAGTATTCAAAAATGACAGACCTGCCTTAAAAAAAGACTATTACACCAAAACATAAGAAAAAACAGAAAAACAAACAAGTTTGGCATTTTCATAATCTTTATAGTATAAAACAGAATATTAAATCTATTACCAGCAAGCTGATACTTCAATCTATTACCTAGTCTGAAGTGTCTCCCATTAAAACACACTATACAACAGCACTATACAAAAGTTGTGGTGATACTCATGTGATGAAAGTGCATCCCTGAAAGTTTGCCAGTTTATAGTTAGCTCTTAGGAAAAAAGGTAAAATTAAAACGTCCTCTTTTAACTGAAGGCTTTATTTTTTTTATTTTTTTTTTTGCTGTTTTGTCTCACTTTCAGCCTTCTTTTAAAAGTGTCTAGGGACGCCCCCCAGGGGGCAGCGTAAGATTAACCATCAAATCACGAACGGCTGCAAATATTGTGCATTCACCTGGAATAGGGAAAAAAGACAGGTTAGCACCGCGCCCCGGACAGCCCTTCCTCACTCTGGAGCAGGGAAAAGAGACAGGTTAGCCCCACACCCCACAGCCCTTCCTCACTGAGCCCCCTGAGCCCCCAGGGCAGAGCTGAGAGTGCAGACACGGGACTCCCAAACCCCAGAGACCTCAAGGGACGTCGGGATTTGTGGGAGTTACCAGCTGAAGTAGCTCCAGCTTTCCCAGCAGGGCTGCTCTTGTTGGTGATGGAATTTCAAGTAGCTCTTAACTTTTAATTGCTTTTGAATGTCAGACTGAATCTACGCTAGAATTGATTGCAAGTGGACTGTGGTCCGATTTTTTCTGTATGTTATTAATTAAGAGCACCACATCTTACAAAGAAAACAACCCAACTTTTTCATGTTATATTTCTATTGATTACAAGCAGAAACTAAACATTTTGAAAGACTCAAGTCTGAAACAGCTGGAAGATGTTTTCTGTCTTAAGCTTAGTCTTGGAAACATTTCCAATTTCAAGACTGGGCAACAGTCAGGAATCTGTTTCTTTCAACCAAATTGCTCAGGCTCTATCCTTGACATTTAAACTGCAAAATAAAATACAGAGCAGGTGCACTTCTGTTTCCAACAGCTGAGATTCAATGCTGAGAGGAAAAACCAGCCACAGCTACCTCAAGTTTTAAATATCAGCACTTGTTGACAAAAACACATAGCTTAAAGAAGTTAAAACCAACAGAAGCGAAAGGGTTAAACAAGAATAACAAAAGATTTAGTAACAGGCAGCTGTGATTTTCATCTACTGTTTCCTGCTAAGAGAATACAGTTAATAGCCACTGTTGTACCCTGGTCACTGTGGGCTGAATTTTTCCTGCATATTTCAAGAAATATCAATTAAAAGACATTGAATTTTGCTGCTGAAGGAGCAGCAGTGTGAGCAAAGAGGTAAGAGCAGAGCTGGTTGGGATGCATTAATCTTAACTGCCAGACTAGGGATTCCCAAGATTATTTTGGGCAAGTCATTATCGTACCAAAGCTACAAATCTGGGCTAAATACCATCCACTGCATCACTGAAAATCAGACACTGAAAAATGTTTAGTTGTGAAGTGCTTTAAGAATCATAGTGAGTCCCTTGAGCTCCTTTCTAAGGGTCACCTCCAGCATCCATAGGGACTTTAATTTCCTTACCAGATTGATGTCCACTACATACTGTAGGTTTTGGACTTACAGCTCAAGTTTTAACTTATTATTCCAGGGCATTGATTTCCTCTCAGTTCATACAAGTATTTCCCCAAAGTAAAGTATTTTCTCCCACAGATGCATAGGTGAAGTGGTATTAGACAACGTGTATTCACAATGAGTCAACATTTTACTGTTAAACATAGCAGAATGTGTTTGCCCACAGATCTGAAAAGAAAACTCTTCCAAAAGAACTTACTTTTCAGGCACTACCATTTTATTAAGAGGAAAATTAAGCTGAATACAAAATACTTTCTCACAAAGAGAGAAAGGTAAAAAAGATACAGCCAGAACAAGGCAACACTGATTCCAGGTTACAACGACAGTGCCAGTAACATCATCTGTGCACGATGGGAGGCCCTGGTCCTTCCTGACTCAAACAGTGAAAAATTCCCTTAACCAAGCAGATTGCAATTAGTGCAGCAGAGAGCTAACAGGTAGGAAAGTCAGAAAAATCCTGGGTACAGCATGGGAGCAGCAGAAGAGAAAGGAGCATCAGACGACAAAGGACACACATCTGGGATCTCCCACGCACTGCTGTTTCAAGAGAAGTCTCCCAGCTATCTACTTTCATCTGTTGGCTCTCCTATCACCTTTCAATGGTGAAGAAAAGAAGCTATTCTTGTTCTCTTTGATCAGATATAATAATGTATGTTTTGACAATAAGAACAGAGGAAATTGCATTTCAAGTGTCCTCAGGGAATATCCTACTTTCGCTGGGTGAGGGTGGAAAAAAAATCATACAGACTCATTCTTTCTTTTGGAAGGCAGAGGAAGGACTACTACAAATTTCCTCTGCTCAGCCAGCTACATTCTCCTTTGCCTGGACAAGGTTCTGCTTGTGGCTCCAATGTTTTTCCTTTGCTTTTTCCTCCCCTGTCTATACTTCACTCCCTGTACTGGATTCCAAAACTGCTTCAAAACTTGTATGACAAACAAAAATTGTCCATTCTGATCTACCTAATGACCATCAGAAAACATCTCATCTTCCATCTCCAGAGCTCCTTTAACAGTTACTTGCTCTGCCTGTGGTATTTTGTGGAGGGTTTACTTTAAAACACAACTCAGGACTATAACAAACAGCAAAGCAAGAATCTACCCTTCCCCACACCAGGGGAACTCTGTGGGGAAGCACCTTCCAAAAGCAACACCTGAAGTTTAGTTAATGTATTTCGAAATAAAAGTGCTATACAAACAACAGCTCTTTTCCACATACAGAACTCCTACAGGGAACTCCACGTGCCCTCAAGGCTATTTTCTCTTCTATTTACCTATGCTATTACTACATGTTAAACAGAAAGTGCATATTAATTTAAATCCTATCACAAGTTTCAGAAATGTATGCATATCCACACCAATTTAAGGTAAACATTGCTCATATTCTACCAACTGAAATAATCCATCAAGCATAGTTAAAATTACTGCATAACAACAAGATGAGTAATTATACAAAAGAGAAGTAAGAGTCAACCTCTGGATTCACAACTTCAATCTATTCACTGGGTTATTGGAAAAATTTTGTTCTTCATCAGAGCTGAAAAGTTATTGTTCTTATTGTGTATTAGGACCCCAAACCACTGCTTACAGTCAACATGCTGCCCAAAGAACCTGCTACTGTTCTCCCATGTTTTAGATACTAAAAAAAACCTAAAAGGCATGACAAACAGGAGGGAAAGAAAAGCACAATGCTGCTCACAGTGCACGACCTACAGGCCAATGAACACTCAGAACAACCTAGCTCAAACACTTCACAGCACGTCTGGTGGACAGAATTGTATGCACCTCTGCTAGTGGACGCACTGACAAAGGAGTATACAACCACTGCAATTACTTTTAAATCATTCACAGCACGGGACAAGTTCTGATAATTATTTTAACATCCCTTTATATTCTACTGTTAAGCTGAGTAACTTCATAATTAACCATGAAAACTGACACTTGGCCATAGCATATTTCTTGTGACTCATTCTAGGCCCATTTGTCCAAAAGTGCGACTCTCACTGAGCAGCAAGAGTTGGGCCAACAAGAGGTGGGTGCATTCTATCACTTGGGCATAACAGCAAAACCCAGCCTGAATCATCAGTGCAACTTTCTGCTGTGTTGCCAGTACTTCCTATTAAGTTATGTATTGCCTGTCACATCAGGAATTTGTAATCACTAAAGTAAGATAGAAAGCAAGAATTCAGACTTAGAGAGAGTTTAGTTTTACACTGGAGATTTGTCACAGATGCCTGGGTGAAGAGAATATATCTACTGGACATGTACAGTACCTGGTCGTGGTGAATTCAGTTCAGCAAACCTCTTTAGAATATTGCTAACCATCATTGGAGCAGCAACAGAAGAGTTCTGCTGCCTGGGAATGTCAGCCTGTTGCGTTGTACCCGAAGCCATATCATAAATAATTGGGACAATAATGCTAACAGCTTCCTGTGGGACTGTTGTTTTCTGTGTTAGCTGAAGCTGTGGGGAAACAACCCAAAAAGTTTGTTAAATTGAATGACCATGTACTTCAGTGCAACTTCTGATTCAGTTAAACACTCCAGGCCTACAGACAGCAGGTACTTCAACCCCCCTGTTTTCAGACATCAATTCTGTAACATGGAAATTATCAATCAGGGGGAGACTATCTACTGTCTTCTCAAAAGCACCCCACAGTGAGCACTGCCTCGGGCACAACACTAATGTAGATTTGTTCTGAACATCACATCCTTGCTCTCCTCTCTCTGCACCACTAATGTGAATGTAACCTGATCTAGGTGCTTAGTGCCTCAAAGAAGAACTGAACACCCACAAGTTGAGCACTTGAAGATGCAGCCCAGAGGGAGGGGAACTTTATATATTGTCAACATCTCTCCAAGAACACAAAACATGAGGAATTGCTGTGCTTTAGTAAGAAGGAGAGGGAGGAATATGAACTGAACTCATTACAAAAGAAATCCAAGCAAATCCAGGATTCCAAACAGCACAACAGTTTTAGCTATTACAGCTGTCAGATACAGTGGGCTTATGTTTTGCTACGAACTCATGACGATCTCAGAGACATGCAGGGTTAGAATTTTAAAACAGATAGCTCTACTTACAAAAAACAACATTTTGGATTTCAGCACAACAGCAGGCGTTCCTGGAGGCGCAATTGGTGGAGCGCTAGGAGGGATTGTTAAACAAAACTGCACGTTCCATTTCAGCTGACTTGCCTGGTCAGGGAACTGCTCAGAGAGCAGCACAGAGAAAAAACAGCAAAGGTCTCATGTCAGTGACATACACAGCTATGAAACAGGGAAGCACCACAACGCAGAATGTGCCTCTTTAGCTAAACCTGCAGATGTTGCACGGTTTAAAGAATTCAGAGTAACTCTGAAAGAACTGAGCAGAGTCACACAATCAGAAAGATTCCAGTCAGCCTATGCATGTGCCTGTTGTGGAGTAACATGTCTGCAGTTCCTTAAATTCATCAGTTTAAATGAGAAATTTTGAGTGTTTCCAGAAAAGCTAGTCGTAAATGAAAACTTCTCCAATAACATTAAATAACTTACATATAAATTGTGAGTAATTCCTGTCTTTGTAGATAAAGATACAACAGCTTTTTTTCTAAAATATAATAAGCAAAGTTGGGTGAACTAAATAAATATAACAGTTGACTTACCAGCTCCAGTTTCATGATGTGTACGCAGTCCCTGAGGATGTGCGTGGGAGCCCCTAGTAACTTTGTGAAGGCTATCAGGGTGTTTGCTTTAAAAGGTGGTCCTGCAACCTAAAGACAGACACTATTTAGCAGTGCCTATTTAGACAATAAATATATAATTTAATATGTAACCAGCATGCACAGCTGTAAATTTTACAATTTGCAGGTCTTACATATGCCAGTGAAAGTCAGCAGGACCACTCAAAACAACACCAGAGATTAAAAGCAATGCACAAAAATATCAACATTCTTGATTTCAGTACATACCCTTGTTTCAAAGAACTTCTCCAAAACCTGTAACTCTTCTGATTTCCACTGTCCTGTATTTTCAGGTGTTACTTTCAGCTGCAAGGTCTGGTTGGTTTTGGGATTGAGAGCAACCCTACATTTCAGTGCCTCGGTCTTAAACATAATGACACCTGGTTCATTGGAGTTTATTAACTGTAGCTGCACAAATAGGAGATTCACAGTCAATTAGTCATTCATTACATGGCATGAAGTCACACATGCGCACACACACACACACACACACACACTCTCTCTCTCACTCCCTCCCCAAACTGTAGTGATCAACCTCTCTCTCCAGAAAGAAACACATGATACTTCAATACAGGTAAAATTGCCTTGAGAATTAAGCTTATGCCGGATTTGGTTTCTTTCTCTGTCACCGAATCCATGCCATAAAAGTGAAGATGCACATTTGTCTGTCCCAAGCCCTAAAGTAACATTCCTGACTGAGTAGTTAACATTAACTAGTAACTCACTTCTCTGGCAATCCTGAGTGGTACCCACAGTAACCCCATGGCTGTTCTAGTAAACTCCCAATGGACATGCTAAACCCAAAGAACCCACAGCATCTGAAACTCTGGTCATAGCCTTGCTATCTTAACAGTTACCAAATTTCACCTGACCAAACAGGTTTTCCACATCTAATTTGTGTGGAAAAGAAGTGGAACTAAATGATTTCTCTAAATTTTGACACTTTAGATGGCATAAATCAGATGTTCAGCACAAGTCTAACAGCAGGCAGTTACTTTATTTGAAGCATTTCATTGTGCCTGATTTGAAGGACACAGAGCAGTCACATACCCACAGGTCCATTCAAACTGAAACCGTACCGTTTCCTGTTGTATGATCCTCTGAAGATGCCTCCTCATAATCACTGACCCAAGGAATCGCTCAAGAGGGGAGCACAGATAGCTGCCAGCTAATCCTGGCACAAGCCCAGGGGTAGGAGAGGGCAAGAGCAGAATATTCAAGGCACTGTGGGTGAGGATTGTAGGAATGGATGCAGCCCAAGAGCGCTGAGGTAGTTTCCGAGGTGGAGGCATGCTTGTCGGCATGACTTGGGAACCTGTGGGGACACGAGGACTTGCAGTAACGAAGGATTTACACTGAAACGAAATATGTGCTCACTTTAATTGTCACTATTCATCAATAAGTCCTCTAGGCCAAAGCTCAATTCTTCTTATATAAGAATTTGCCTGCCTAGTGATAGGCATCAGACAGACAAGGAATTAGTTTTGACCCTGAACCCATGCAAAGAGTCTCATTAAAATCCTCCTCCCTTTTCCTCTTCCTGCAGCATGCCAGCAGACAGCAGGTTTGCACAACAAACTCAATGGGACGTAAAGATAGCTAAATCAGTCGTGCAAGAGCAGCATTACAAATCTATTATGTGAAAAATTAGTATTTGGGTTGGCAAATGTGCCTATCATTGCTTTCACTCTGAAGACTTTTCTTAGTCATGGAGTTCAGTAGTTCCAGACTGATTTCTGCACTGCCACAAGAGCTATCATCAATCCTGCTGACATTTATGCTGTATGCTTTAGCTCACTTTTCCAATTTGTTATTGAAGATTTGAACTAGGACAGAATAAATGCTTAATTTCCTCAGACATTTTACTGCACAAGGACACTAAGGACTATTAGACTGACACAAGAACTACCAAAAGGAACGCAACTAGAAACGTTAAACATGAGTGTTTTCACAGTTATAACACTGATAAAGAAGCCTACTTGTTCCAGCTCGTGGGGAATGAGAGGCATCAGGGACAGGTGAATGAAGGGAAGGGTTGGCTGGTGACATTCCAGGCATCCGTGCTGCTGGTGATGGACCAGAGACCTGGGGAGATCCCGGCCAATTCCCTGCACGCTGACTGGGTGACATCATGGTGTATGGTGAGCTTGGGTCTATGGTACCTACAGATGTTACAAGACCATTATTATTTCTTTAAAAAGTAAAAGGCTTTCTAATAGAGAAATCTAGAAGAGGCTTACCAAAACCTGTAAAGCATGAAAGTGCCTGCAAGCTTTTAGACTACTTTTTACTGCCATACAAAACACATGACGGGGGGCAGAGAGTAAAAATCAAGATACAGATTTCAAGGGTTTCCAGGTTGTATCTTTAAAAAAAGTAAAGCTGAATGTTAAGGAAAATTTTCATGTTCAACAAGTAATAGGTTCTATACAAAAAGGTGCTCTTGCCTACAGATTTGGACCTCTACTGCTCCTTCGCAAATGGAAGCCTCAGCCAGACAATTCCTTATTTATTCAGTACCTTACAATTATTGCTGCAAAGGTTTCTCTGCTATACAGACAGATCAGAACCTTAAACCTACTCTGTGGTACATCTCTCTCACTTTGTTCATCTCAACAGTCAAACTGATGCATGAAAATTACCATCTGAACTGTTCATTTGTTGTGATCTATAGAACAGTCTCCAATGCACTGTGATTACACAAAGGATTGCTTTGGCAGCTTTCCAAAAAAACCAACTGAATTAATAAATGAAACAATGAAAAGGCACGTTGCTCACATACAGATATGTCAAACTAGACTTTGACAACATTTTCAAATTGAAAGTATCTGAATTTCTAACCTGTTAGTTATTTTTCCAGGAAATGTAAGCAGTGAAAATCCACTAACTAATCTAACAAGAGAAAATGGTCATTAAAAGCTGCAGCCACTGTTCTGCTACAAGACCACATTGAATTTCCCCGTATTAGTAAGCAGAAAGGAGTAATTTAGAGTCAATTTTTAACATGCTAGGAATGCCTCAACATGCCATGCAGCTACTTTTGACTACTTCTAACAGTTAACACACATATATGAAAACAGCTACTTGAACCAATTACAAACCATGAGTTTTTCTCAATTAACTTAGGTCTGCTCTGGAAGACTTAATTTCAAGAAGCAAATCTGCCCTCCCTGTCACTATATATACACCTGCCAGTAAAGAACTCACCATGTGGGCTGGCAAAGTTAGCTGTTTGTCCCATTGTGATTCCAAGAGAGGAAGGTGAAGGAGTTGGACCAAAGGATGCTGGTGATGGTGCTCTTAAAGCCCCGCTAGGTGAGCTTGCAGCATGCAAATTTCCTGATCAAAGACATCACGTCACTTGACATACACATTTCCCATCTTTCTATTGTAATTTTTTCTATCAACTGCTCCCTGATTTTTAGGGAGACAGCAAACAAGATTCAAGAAGATTTGTTTTTGCAGTCAATGGCTTTATTTTGTACATGCATGACTTTTATGTTTTTCAGGTTGATCTACCACACAAAGAAAACTTCCCATGATATCTGGTTTGAAGAATGGCATTTCCCCCCTGCCCAGTCCTTCCACAAATTTAAATACTTTCAGCTGTTGTTATACAACAGCTGGGAGCAGAAAGCAGAGCTTTGGTGATGAAAAGCTTTTCTGAGAAGCAGGCATTGAAAATTAATAGGTTATTGTCATAGCAAGTTATAAACTGTAAAAATGAAACAGTCCCAAATATTACCCAGCTAAAGATGGGTAAAAGCTACAGTTTTACTTAATGGGGTTTTTTTTAGCTTCAAAATGTACTTTCCAAAACATGCATGGCAGGACCCTGCTTTTTTCCCCCAAAGTGTAAGGTGCATTCTCTTGGCTAATCTGGGGCTAAAGACAGCTCAAATAATAGAAAAAACATGCATGCACAAAGACCTATTTTCTAGTACAGGATCAGCTCCCAGCCTCCCAGCCATCCTACCTGGTGACTGTGTGTGCATCATGGATGGGGAGGGTGTCACTGTGTTGTGGTAGGAGGTGGGTGGTGAGGTGAGAGGATATGCTCCCGAGGCTCCTGCCTGTTTTGCAAATGGCTGAAATTATCAACACAGGACAATGAAAACTTTTGATCATTTTCTACCAAAATCAAAGTTAAGTATATGCAGGGGAACACTAATAAGGCTTTGGTCTTACAGGTTCATCCACACAGTTATTTGATTTTTTATACTATCTTGTTCAGTGCTCACTGTTTTTTTCAGTTTCTTCTAAAGACATAATACCTCTGTACCTCTCTCCTTTTATCTGCCACCCTGCAACAGCAAAGCCTCCTGACTCTCCCTCCCATCTTTTATCTTAAACAGTTGTTTTCCCTCCCTCAGTCCCTTGCTTCTAGGCAGCAAGTCTCATGTGACCTTCCAAAGCTGCTGTTCATATGCTATGGGCTGTTTACACTGGAATGAGAAATGGCAAAATAAATTAATACGTTTTGCCCGAAGGGGAATTGCACAGCAGAGTGGGTTTATAGTCTCCATTTTGTTACTGCTAATCCCTTTAGAACATAAAGTTCTTAGAAATCCACTAAGACAATAGTTGTTGTGGAAGACAATAAACATTAATTTTGCCTGAAGGGTACCTGTTGTGGCTGCTGTGGTGGCTGCTGGGGTTGGAGCTGTGATATCAAAGAATCCATCATGTCTCCTCCGATAGGAGAAGGTGGGTTGTCATCTTCATTTACAGATCGTCTCCGTGCATCCTGATTGCTGTCAACAAACATGTTCAGGAATGTCTGTGGAAAAAGCAGTTTTGTTACCAATTTGCCCATTTAAATTTTATTATACAAATGAAGACAGTATTTGCTAAGCTTTAGAACTACCTTTATTAGCTACAGCACACAGGAGACAGGCAGGCCTCTGGAACTAAATATTAGTGGGCATTCATTAATTGCAGTATAATTAG
The DNA here is from genome assembly GCA_013398615.1 of Brachypodius melanocephalos. Taxonomy (NCBI): domain Eukaryota; kingdom Metazoa; phylum Chordata; class Aves; order Passeriformes; family Pycnonotidae; genus Brachypodius; species Brachypodius melanocephalos. Next base: position 9,579,847 of record VZSR01000920.1, read on the forward strand.
TCTGCAAAATATATCAATTCATAAACAGAGACAGCTGGTTCTATAACAAGAAATATCTCCAGTAAATTGAAATACCAATATTTTTCTTCTCTCCTTAAAGATAAGAAAAAGTCTACACCTGGAAATATCTGTTCCAGAGCAACCTATCAGTATCCAAAACCTACAGGGCTGCTGTATCACACCTATAACTGCCCTGTTTGGTTAAGAACATCCTACGTCACCTGCTGCACAGCATTCTCTTGTACCCAGAGGAACGTGCCAACTTGAATTAATTCCTCTCTACTTTCCCATTTCCATTCTCTTCTACCACTTTACATTGGTGTCTACAATCTCCTATCCATTAGTCTTTCATTTGGCATTTGTTAAAGAGGCAGATGTTCAGGATCAGTTAAATGCAGTACCAGAGAATCAATATTCAGTTGCAACTGTCAGAAAAAAAAAATTAGCAAATTAACCTGTTTCTCAAAGGATGCCATTTCCCAGTATTTCAGTATAACTAGCACTGGTACATGCTGCCCTCAGGTATTCTGTCAGTGTCCACAGATTCATTTTTCAGGAAGAGTGAACCAGCACTGTATTTAGTAGCAAAGCCAAAGGCTCCTGCCACACACTGATGGAAACTTTTTCAAAAGAGAAGTTTCTGTCTAGAACCCTCTGACATGGAGTATTGTCCCAGCTGCAACTTTGAGCACTGTACTGCCACACAGCACAGTTTGCGAGGAGCAGTTGCTGCTAATCCTGGAGCACACATCTAGCCTAGCCACAAAGCTTCAGCAAGTTTCAACAAAAGGATGCCCAAATACATAGATAAGAAAAATAAAACCCCTAGCACTTGATGTTATTTTTTTAAAAGGAAATGTGTTAATTCCATCTAATTAACAGATCGACCAATAAATCAAAACCCTCCTTCTACGCTCAGCATTTTGGAAGGACTGCAGCTCTCCACAAAGAAAACTCTTCACCTCAGATTCACACTTCCAAGTTAGCAGCTCATCTATTTACAGCCTGCCAGAAAACACAGGGGGGGGTCACCTTTAAGCCAGGGGCAGGGTAGAAGCCCTCCACTATTTTGCTGTTGTCGAAGAGGCTGTAGGCGCCGTCGCGAATGGCCACCACGCCGCGGCTGCGGCAGTAGATGTCGATGCAGTACATGTTCCTGAAGGCCAGCCTGATGTGTGTGGGGGACTGGGGCAGGATGGAGAAGCACTGGTAGGCAGTGTTGGTGCGCTGGGTCAGGCCCAGCATGGGCACGGTGGGGAGTTTGTTGATGGCGTTTAATGGAGCCTGAGTGTCGAACAAAACCTGGGACAGAGTGGAGATTGAGAGGTCAGGTAGCTTATCCAAAAGGAAAGGTCAGAGAAAATGAGGCAGAGCAGGGAAAATTAGATGCTTTCTGGCAATGAGATCCATAAACAATTATAACATCTCCTTGAAGAGAACAGTTTAATCATAATTCAGCTCCCTAGTGTCTTGCAATTTTCTTGAGAGAAGTTTTTTAGAACATTACCTGTAACAACTGCACCACATTTGGTGTTTTATTAAACATCTCCTGGAGCTGGTGCAGAATTGTGTTGTGACAGTTACTGCAACCTGAGTTTGGGCCAACTGTTCCCAGTGAAATGTGGAACTTCTGGAGGATGGAGTTCCACTGAATGCTGATCTGCAATGTCACAAACATAAAATGATCTTGGAAGCTAGAACAAGTAGGCTGTAATAACGAGATTATGATAAAAGATTATAACAAGAAAGTTGGTCAGATTTAATTTTTTCCCCCATTTTTCATCAAACCTCAAGAGATTCCTAATTTACCTTCCTCAAAAGCTGCTGAGGTTGTGAAGAAAAAAAAAAGCATTCTCAGTTTTAACACCCATTTAGCTGCCTGGATTGTTGGCAACCACAGAACTGGGCACTTACATCAGCAACTCAACCAAAAAGGAAAAGAATCTTTTCTGCCAAAGGTGAGAGAGAGAAAATTAAACTCAAGAGATTCATAGTGTGGAAACTCATTAGTGAGTCGCTGGAGGTGGACTGATCTTCTTAAGTTACATTACACAAAAATGAGTACTGGATATTATGTAAGGAAGTTAAATGCAAAGTCCACCCTGCTGCTTGGGTTACTTACGTATATATAACACACATATGCATATATGTATACATATATATACATATTTTTACATGCAATTCCCAATAAAATGCACATAAAAATACTCTTAAAAATTCAGCTTAGAAAATGAACACAAAAAATTCCCAGGAAGTGAATTTCAAATGTATCAAGCTACTTTGCATCAGTTGTACACAAAACTGGATTCTTAATCTGAAATAAATGTGCACTTACTTCCTCCTCTACTTTGCACTTAAAGCAAAGGTGTGAGCAAGTACTCAGTTATGTATATAATTAATAGGTTATAAATTGGAATACTACAGAGGAAGCTAGAGCTCTGAACAAGAGAATAGCATTGCTACAAAATAACCAAGGAACAACTCATTGAAAGCACAGCACTACATTTAAAACTTTGTTAGAGTCCTCTCTTTTAAGGCAGAATTAGGCATTCAGCTCACACATATCCATCCATATAACCCAGTAGAGCAGCTACCAGTAACGACACTTACAGAAAGTTTTTCAGAAAAAGGCTGCCACACCAGCTTTCATCAGTCAGAAGCACACAATTGTCCTTCCCACAATATAAAGCATCTAACAGAAACTCTCAAAAATTCTGAACTTCTAGCAACATGGCAAATCAGCCATGTGGCACCCTGTCCTTTCTACATTCATCTATATTAATTCCACTAAAAAAAATTTGTGTAGCAAAATTCTGAGAAGTCTAAGCCTACCCATTCTGTTTTCAATCATATATTTAAAGTCCATTTAGGAGTTACTCACTGAGCTCCCCTTGGTAGTTCCATAACAAAGGATAAGTTTTCGGTAGTTGTAGATCCGAACTTCTGAAAAAATGTTTAAGTGGTTGGGGATGTCTGTGGAGAGAGGAGGGAAGAGAGAGTGAGAAAATCACACTCATCTGTAAGCATACCACTTTGCCAAAAAGGAGGTGATTTCTGTACCTGGTAAGGATCGTGCAAACTCCAGGACACACTCATACAGCCGAGCAATACTGTTCCAGTCATTAAGGAACATCTCGACCACCTTGCGACCTCCAACTGGTTCAGACAACTGGTTTTCATACGTCAGGTAAACATGACGGGTTGGTCCTGCAGTGTGAGGAGATGGGAAACACTGATCAACCCAGTGGCTCCTGAGGTGTGGCTTACAGACTGTGAGTGAACTGTGGCAAGTGACCAGGAAGCACAATGAAAGAACAAAAATGCTTCAACTCAGCAGTCAGAATTTTGATTAAGGTACGCTGTGGTTTATTAGAAATCTTAGGAGCAGACAGCTTCCAGTTACACTAAGACATTAAAACTGCTGGTATAGGCAGTGTAAACTACAAAGAAACAAAATATAGTCGTTTTCCTCCATGAAACTTGCCTTGTTCCCTGGATGAAGTGCTGTTCAGAGGGCAGTTTGCAAACACCAGCTCGGCCACCCATGTGCGATTATTTCTACCTTGTAGTCGGAAAGTGCAATCAAGAAGAGATCGGTCCAGAGCCTTCTGTGTTTCCTCATTTACACCTTTACAGGGAGGAATTCTAGACATGACAAAACCAAAATCTCCATTAGACGCAGTACAGTTCCACAAGTAACAACGGTGCCTTCTAATATTTCCTGAAGGACTCCCAAGTCTGGACATGAAAGAATGAACAACTCAACAGTAGAGGCAGCAGGACTGCTCAGTGAGATAACCTGTTCCTCTTCAAGGACTGTAATAACTGTGCCACAAAAGCACTCTGAGCTAAGACCACTTTTTATATGGATTCAACACCTGCAAATTACAGACTGTGAAAGGATCTGCTGAATTGTCCTTACCTCCTGGTGAACTAACAGCTCACCAATATAAAACTCTTATACAGAGAAATAAGCCAAAAAAGATGAAAATAACTAAGTTCTGTGGCAATCTGAATTCATTTGCCTTCTAGAACAAGCTTGTTCTATATGCAATGAACAACCTGGCAGTTCCCTTAGTACTCACTAATTTATTCGTACCCCAGTGTGTGAACTGAGCTCAGGGGACAGACTAAATAAAGCTTAAGTAAAAACACGCCAAACGCTTCTTCAAATTCCTTGAGGATCTAGCCAGAAATCTCATCTTCCACCCTTAACTTCAGCTCACAAGTTCTCTGCTCATATGCAAAGTTAAAAAGGTAGGGCCTGATGCATTTAGAGACTGGTGCCTTTATGTCACCATACATTTCTGCAGCAGAAAAGGAGTTATGAAGGTTTTACTCTAGGAGGTGTCTTCGGGGTTTGTGATTTTTTGCTTTAAGCTTTATTTGTTGCAGGTGCAGTTAGTGGCTGGTTGTGGCTGGCATTCCTCAGGGTTAACACAGAGGCAGATACTATTGGCCTCCTATTAAGAATTTCAATATAACTATTTCAGAAGCCTATATGATACAGAAGAATAGTAAATTTGCAGATGATGACAAACTGAAGGGAGCACTTAACGTGCTGGAGGTCAGGGCTGCCCTTCAGAGATAGCAGATGGCTGGAGGAACAAGTTAACAGGAACCTTATGAAGTTCCATGAAAACAAATGCAAAGTCCTGCGCTTTGGCCTAAATAACCTATTAAATTACTGTATGATTCTCAGATATTTCCTCTACAACCTCTTTACCATGCAATTGTCGTATCTGGGATTCCTGGCATTTTCCTCTGCTGTTTCACATCATTTTCAAATAACATATGGAGTATGTAGGCCTCTGATCTATCTAGAATTGCATGTTCATGAATCATCACCACATCTTCCTTAGCAATGCCTGGATTTAAGGATTGAGGACTGTCAAACTGTTTTCAGAGCCCCTCAGTTTAGGCTATGAAGGAAAAAAGAAGGAAATGATGGAAAAAAATTGTAGTTGGCTCTTAGTCTATTCTTAATTTTTCCCTTTCTCTAGCACTGCTTCACATGCAAGTGCAAGACACATGGTATTAACACCCTTCCGAAAAAAAAACCCCAAAACCAAAAAACAAAACAACAAAAAAAACAACAACCAAAAACCCCCAAACAAAATTCTGCCCCTGTCCTGATGTTCTTATTGTTACTCTCCAAACAAGCCTTTTTTTGTTCTCTCAAGTGTACATACAGTAACAAAATGAAACACAGAAACTATCCTCTTACTTTAATAAACGTATTGCATGGCTGAAGCCATCTCCTTCTACTTGTACTCCCTGGTGAGGAATGTCCATATTGGATAACTAGGAGTGAACAAAAAAAATGTTATTCCAAGCAAAAAACTTGTAACATTTTCAAGGATTTTTTTATTTCCCCCTGAGGGTGACAGATGTTCCACATCCTCAAGCACTGCAAAGCCAAAAAATGGTCTGTGCAAATCTGGTATAAAGTTGTCTCCCAACCCTTTCCTCAAGTGCATTTTTCATCCTCATTTTCCCTCTTCCCTCAGCTTTTCAAGCTTTTTGAAGTGTTTTGTACTAAGAGAAGCAGCTCTAACAAGACTAGAGCAACACAGTGCAGAAGACTGAGTCACCCAGGCTCAGATGGCAGGGGAACTCCAGAGTGAGCACATGACCACAAATTTGCCAAATAGTCACATCTAGACACCAGAATCAGGAACAGGGGAGGGGAAGAAGGAAACAAAATATTTTTTAATACTTACCTCTATCCGAAGCCCTATAAAGGGCATATTTGTATCACACATGGCTACAATATGAGCTAGCACTTTATTGAAGGCACACATTTCTCCCGACCGTTTTGGTTTCTTGGGTTCTACGGAACATGGGTCTCCAGACAACTAGAATTAAAATAAAAACAAATGTACTTGCATATTTGGAGTAAGCACTTTGAAGAGATGTCAGAGAATAACCTCATTCATCTAAGTGTTAAATGGATCACACCCTGAGCACAAACTCCTGAAAGGATCCACTTCAGGCCTGAAGCAATTCAGTTAAAGTCTGCACTTAAAACAGTACTTGTAGGTCACTAAGCCATGTCAGCCTGGCTCCAGGAAGTAACTCTTATCAGCCCCTGCAAGTCTTTCAGAATCTACACATGGCCCAAAGTGTATGACACAGATACCAGGACTCTGCATATGCAATATAAACACACTCCTCTGCACAGAGCTCTGCCTTGGCTCGGAGAGCAGCGGAGAAAGCCTTGCATGAATTGGAGGATAACTGTTACAAAACAGTTTCCCAGCATCTCCCTAGGGAAGCAGTCCAGAGAACCACAAGTAAGATGTCAGCCATACAAACACTGGAAACATGGCTACTAAAGCTGGAATTGATGCTCAGAACCTGTGTTTTCACGCACTGTAATGGTTTTTGTAATGCCCAGTGGCTTTTGGAACACGTACCTTGCGCTTGACACCACTTTTCATTTGCTTGCCACTTTTTGTGTCCAGTACCAATTCTTCTATGTTTGGTTTGAACTGCTGTAGTAAAAGTGCAGTGGCAGGGCTGTCATCTCCTTCAGCATAGCTCACAGACAGAAAATGGTACTTGTACTCTAGTTCTGTGGGGTTGCCAGGAACATCAAACATTTCTACAACCTATATTTAAACAAACAAAAAAAATTGAGAAGATTCTCAAGCCAAGAGTAAGCCTAATTCAGTTATTATCCTTTCCTTCTCAAAGAACAGACATTATTTTTTTCCAATGTATTAATACTGTGGCTAGGAAAGGTATCCAAGAAAAGAAGAAAGACCAAACCTTTTAGGAAACACAGAGAATGAGAAGGTTGCTGAGTAATAAATCAGTATGTGCCTTCTTCTGTGCGAGCCCGAGTGCTTAACAAACCCACAGGAGAAGGGAGGGAGAGGAGAGAATCAAGCATTTCGTCAATCACTTGGTTGCTAACGTTAAGGGTTAACAGTACAACAAACTGCCTGGGATATCCCTGACAGGGAGCAAAAGACAGAAGCATTTTTCAGTTACTTACAATGTAGTACTGAGGAAGGCGAGTGAGTTTGATGAACAGTTTGTGTTTGGAAAGGTTTCCCACTGGATGGCTGGCATAATTAGCTAGTTGAAGAGTTTCACTGCTCACTGTAGGCAGATGTTTTATAGACTGTTTGCAGCGCTGCTGTCCAAGCCAGAACCTTACATGGAAATAAAGGTATTAGCACCCTGAGACTGGTTTCATGATTCTAATACACTGCTGTGTAGAGCATTAGTGTCAAATTAAGAGTCAGTCATATTCTAAACCAACATCTATCACTGCAGCACAAGTTAAATAAAGAAAAATCACATAGAAAATTTCATTACTTTATATTTTCTTATCACTATCTTTACATCTTGTCTTCAGCTTAACAGACAGCTGTTAGTTCAAGAAGAAAAGCCCTGATATTATTTGCTGAATAAATTTTTATATACTACAATATGAATTTACAATATAAAACATAGAAGGAAAGTATTAAGAAAAACATGCAGATTGCAGTTGTTTGACAATCTGGAATCTTCAATTACATTTTGGCATTGAAAGGAAAATCTTTGCTCCTATATGCTGTTAAGCAATACAGTAAAAAAAGTCACTGAAGCTGGATGTCACTCTGAGTTATACTATAAACTCAGTCACCTGAATAAGTCTGGAGTTGAAGAGCTATATGCAAGACACCAAATTTATTCTCATGTTTGGAATGAAACTTTGTCCTGCTCCAATGGATTTTGGCTATAGTGGCAAGAGTCTAGCTAGGCTTGAAAGGGGCTCAGAAATGCAAGGCTTGGGTACTCAGTCAAACATCCACTGACAACAGCAGTGGAAAGTGTGGGTGCTCAGCATCTCTCCATCACAACACACCACAGTTATTCTCACAGATAGATGTCAGATACAGCTGTCCTAAAAGACACTGTGTGGACTGCTGAGCTTCCTCAGAAACTGCAGCACTACCCAAGCCATTATCTCAAGTACATTACTTATAACAAAGGGAGGTTGATTAATTTCTCCAGGGTGCCAGTGCTTCATGCATCATCAAGCTTCTTTTAGAAGCAGAATTCCTCAAATAGAGATTTCACCCAGCAATTAACTCAGAGCACTGGGAATTTCCAAAATGACAGAGCAGGTGGAACTCAGTTCTCATGGAGATGAAAACTGTGTTTGTATTATTTGCTACAACCTCTTATGGGAGCCAAATGTATCTTGTGCTTAAATCTCAGGGCTTTATGGAAGGAAGATTAGAGGCTTAAACCAGCAAGGGCTGAAGTGCTAGAAGATAAACAGGTATTATTCAAATCATTCTAGGCCACTTCCTGGTTTTTCCTCTGTGTTGTGAGAAGTGAGATCACTCTTCTTGAGAAACAAGCAGAGTTCAGCTGTAGGAATAGAGCGGAATAAAGGACATAAAAGTTGAACACGAACAGAAAAAGAGACTCTCAGGAAGCAAGTGGTCTGCTATTTAAAAGTGAAAAGACTTCATGCAAAGTGTGCATATAGCAATGCCTGAGGCTACATGTAAGGGGGTAAATTAAAGCAGGACTATGGAATCAATTCCAAATAAAACCAGACTTTCCTTCATTGCTTTGAGGAGATGGCAAATACTCAAGGTTGCTTACAACAGTGAGAAAATATAACCCCTACTGTGGTAAAACACAAAGCCATGCAAGGGTCCTCATCCAGAATACAAATATGGTGATACCTTCCATGCAAACTAATTGAATTGTTAAAGTCACTTACTTGAGCTGCTGAAGCCAAGGAATGATTCGCTTCATATCATCATTAACAGACTTCTCTATGTCATCAAGTGTCAGTTGATCTGCAAAAACATCAGGTGAGTGAATGGTCTTAGCACCAGTCCTTCAAACAAAACTTCAAACTTTCATTGAAAGTGTCTCATCTAATTAATCTCATAATTAATGTAATGGGCCAGGTTCGGGCTTCAAAGAGGACCTTGACGATCACCTGGTCCAACCTTTTGTGGGAAAGGAAACACAGATGACATTATCTAACTGCATCTTGAACATCTCCCAGTGATGCAGACTCCACCAGAACTCTCAGGGGGTTTTTCTAAGGATTGTTTGATTTTTCTGTAAAGAACTGCTTTCTCATATTGAGATGAAACTTCTGGTGCAACCTGTAATTGTTGTCCCTTGTACCAACAGATGATCACAGATGCTTGTAAGACCACAGCAGGATGTTATTAACCAAATAAACTAAAAAAACTTCCTTTCTTTTCTTAATTCCATTCCAATTCTTCCATTCTTAAGCAATGCGAAACCTGAATTTAAGACTTCAACAGAAGTAACTCAAGATGTATAAGGTCACATAATAAAATTCTCACTCAGGTCCATGTGAAATGACCCCATCCATTAAGCACAAGCCAGGAATCATGAGTCATAAAGAATACGCATTGCATTGACCCCTCTGTTGTCCTCTTAAAATAATCTTAACTGAACTGTGACACTTAAGCACTAAGATCCTCTTTTCTATTCCTCAACTCCAATATCTAGATGATGACCCAAGTGTGGGGTTCATTTGCCTATAAAACTGCAGATCTGACAGAATTGTTCCCACACAATCACCTCAATAGTGCAGGATTCTTGCAAGATGTGAAATACCTCCTAGTTTTGTGCCTACTTACCAACACCATACAGCATCAGCTGGAACATTCCAGAGTGGAGATCAACAAATACATGCAAGCACTCTGATCGACCACATGGTTCCAAAATCGGAATTACAAGGGTTGGGAGAGCCGTCTCAATGAACGCTAAACAAAAAATAGTGTTAACAATTTCACTCAAAATTCAAGCTTATATTAAAACTTAGCCAATTATAATCAAAAACCCTGTATGTTTTTAGAGAAACAAACTTCACTTGTACATTATTATGGTGTTGACATAGAGAGGAATCTGAATATAAGAATTTCTCTGTGAAAAGAGTGACAAACCAATGAGAAAAGGCAGACAAAATCTGAAGATTATTATTCCTTGAATATCTTTTAACTCACTGCTTAACAATTATCAACCTAAATCCCAAAAGTTTCAACAGCAATATAAGGAAAGTCTCATCCAAAACTAGTTCAAAACAGTGAAAGATTTGCTTTCCATTCTGAACACAAACAAGTTTTACAGTAGGTAAATTCTAACCCTTCAAGGCAGACTACAATGTTCCACCAGCCTCACTTATTACACTGCATTTAGATGTATGGGTATTTTACACTTATCAATGCAGAATAATTCAAAGCTAAATTTTATTAATTTTGAACATATTTCCTTTTATTTTTTAAATTTAAATTAATGAAAACAAGAAACATCAAGAGAAAAGGAAACTATCGCTACACAAATGGAAATGAACTAGAAAAACTTCAGCAGAAAGGACATACAATTGTCATTAACATTGTAGCTCTTAAGAATGGCTTTCAGCTCCTGGAGTTTTTGATGAGATCTTGCATGGACACTGTCTATTAGGAGTTTTTCTATTGATAGGTGGTCAATCTGTAAAAAAGAAAAATACTTGAGTAAGCTCATATTTGATGTGTAGACTTTCTGCACTAGCACACTGGAATAAAAATACTCAATGAAACAATCACTTCAGAAATAATTTGTTTAGAACTGTGGTGAGCCATATTGACTACTAACTTGAGTATTTGGAGCACTATAAAATATAACAAGCTACCATGAGATTCTGTCTGTGCAACAGGCAGTGGGAGGAGTTTTGAGCTAAGATTAGAAGAAGGTGTAAAAGACATTTCACAAATTATGTTGTTACACTCCCTGTGCAGACCTACTCGTTCTGGATCAAGGCTGGTCCATTTTCAGCTGAGCTTTCTTTTCTCAGCCATTGGTAACTAGCTTAAGCTAAAGAAAAAAGACCCCACACACAAAACACCCCAGAGCAACACTTCATTAGGATATGGTTGCCTCTACTACACAAACACACATGCAGCTATAACATGAAATCCAGCAAGTTTAAATCCTGCTAACAGGGTAACAATGCAGTGACAGACATGGAGTATGGCCAACCCTACTGAACCTAGAAGTATCTAGGGGCTTGCATGTACATTCTGTTGCACTGCCAGTGCTGAAGCTCATGCCACCACTTATATTCACTGTAACTTACTTGTACAATCTAAATTAAAGCATTTGCATTCACATCCATTCACATTCCAGTCACATTATTTACATATTTTGCATAAGCAAAGCTCCAGATTACTGAAAAACCATCTTTCTAGGTAACCTCACGTTGCTTTGAAAAATGTTCAAACTTAATTAAACTCTATTTTATTCTAGCATAAGAGATAAATGCAGAAGAGATAAATGCAGAAGAGGTTTATACACCACAGAATTATACTATATTCAGTGCAAGCTTTTGCATACCAAAATGACCTTCCCCTAAAGACAAGATTTCCAAGACAAGGCCTTAAAAATCAACTCTATGTATCCACTACAGCATTTCACCTCAGCAGCTGCAATGGGTTAAATCTTCCTCTCTAAGAAGTGACTACAAGTTCTATAGCTCCATCCAATTTTCAGTAGGTTAATGCAGAACAACCTGCTCAAACATGTCTGTGTGCCAGTTTTATACAGTATCTTAAACAAACAGAAACCCAGTGTGCCATCTACGTCATTCCAGCTGAGCTCATTATTTAAACACTACAACAGCACTGTATTTACCACAGCCGATAATTTTTTTAAGCTTAGAGCAAGTCCTTGTAAAGGGGGACAGCATTAACTTTGCTACATCTCAAATTTACAGTGGCCTCATATCTTAATCTACAGGCTGCAGACTTGATTCAGTGAGCTTAGACTGTGTCAGCTCCAGTGGATCTTCAGCAGATGCTGTAAATAAGAGCATTTTCTTGGATTTACACAAAAATACAGCACCTTCACTACATCAACTCTGTACTTAGTAGCCTAAATATGCTAATTTAGGCTATTAACTAAGTAAATGTAGTATGTATTTCCTGTGCTAACAGTAGAATTCCTACTCTAGAAGTAGAGTAGAAGGCTCCCATGCTTCACTAGGTTTCCCACATCCCTCTGCAGCTGAAACCTTGGCAGCTCTTGACATTCACCATACAGACTTGTCTGTCAGCACTGGTAACATGATGGACCAAGAGGCTGAAATACAAAGTATGTACAGGAGGTGGAGGCTACCATCAGCAGCTGTGAGACAGGTGAAAGATCTGAGCTGGGGAGCTTTTCCCTGTGGAAAAACTGTACTGAAAGTGTGAATTGAAATACCATTCACTCTAGTTTCCTAACTCTCCTAAACCCAAACACTGAAAGAAATAATGACAAACAGACATCCTGATATATCACAGCCACATTTGCTGAGGGACTTACAGAAGATTTATTACAATACCCAGTTTTTCTTAAATATCTTTAACCAAGACCTAGAATTATTCCTGGTGAAGCATAATCCAAGTAGGTAATTGACTGCAGTTACTCATTTTGGATCATTGCAACAATCCCACCTTTAAAATACAGGAATTTGAACATTCAAATAGGCCATATGATAAAACCTGGTTAGTGACAATGTAAAACTAAGTTTCACCTAACACTTGTAACAAACAAACCACATGAGCTCTTCAGCACAAGATTTCCAAATCATAACGTAAGATTTTCTAAAGTGGATAGCACTGCTGGATAGCCAACTCCAGTGAAAAGGGGAAGTTGATTTTCAGAGGAGCTCCAAGACAGGAAAGGGAAGAACTGACTCTCTATAAAGCATTCCAAGCCAATCCCTAATAATAATTGGTATGTCGCTGTTGTTTCCCCCAGCCTCAGCATTCTGTCTCACAAGTGGTATAATGCATTGTCAAGGTAAGTGCAATTTTTAAGATTAAGTCAAGGCCAATAATTTGCAACAACAATTTGAGGTCCTCACATAAACACTACACAGAAACACTACACTACAGAAACTACTTACTAGAAATCTTAGAAACAGCTCTTTACATAGAATCAAAGTGGAACAAACGGACAGTGTAAAGCACTTGAGTTTTCGATTCACAAAATTAGATGCCTCCTGCAAAGCAAACCTTTACCTTCATGGCTCTTTCCATCAGTTTGGAATCACAGGCTGGCAGTGGAGGCTCATGAGATATTTGTAAGGGTTTTGAGACATCAGTTTCATCAATTTTTATAGTGACCTTATGGACAGATGCAGTCCCTGTTTTCCTGCCAAGCACCTGTTGACTTAAAATAAATAGAATAATTAAACCATGCAACTGGAAGAACAGAAAATATGGTTTTCAGTAGCTAAACCTTGATTCTGTGTGTTCTGGTTCAAAACAACATTGTGTCAGCTGAACTGAAAAAGGCATTTGTTTTAGATGACATTTTAAAGCAGAACTGTTGGTAAACTGTAACTATATGAAGAATTTTAGGTGACTGCAAATTTAACGCAATCAGAAGTGTACTCAGATTGTTTTTTAAAATTTTGTGTAGTGCAAGTCAAGCAATAAGAACAGTAGAAGTCTGACAGAGATCTAATCAATTTTTAGACACCTGTGTAAATACAAACTCATTTATAACTGCATCCACGGCTCTTCTGTACATTAATGTGCAACCCTTACTTCTTTGCAAATCGTGCAACACGTGTAGGTGCTTAATTAGAAGAATTTAGGAGTCTCACATCAAAAAGAAAGTACAATTCTGAAAATTATGGCTCAAGTTTGCTAAATATAATCCCCGCTGTTATTTCATTTATTGTTTGTTAACAGTCCTATTGAAATGAACTTACTTCCAAACAGAGAGTGAGAGACATTTCCCTGCATGGTACCGCTCCACTTGCACAAGGTCACCCCAGCGCTCTCGGATCAGCATTAGTGTTTGTGAATGCAGGACTTCCAGCTGAAGAGCCAGGCAAAAGGAGTCTAATGCATGGAGCTAAGAAAATATAAGATGTCCACGAAGTCTGTAGACTACATAAACCTCTTTCTGTATACTACCTCAATCTTTTTGTCATCTAAGTCACATAAGATGCTGTCTGAAAACACACTAATGTACTATACAGAGATAAAGACATATAAACAGCACCAAATATTTCTCAAAGGGTTGGGTTTTTTTGTTTTTTTTGTAGTTTTCTAAACTAGGGCAGGTTGTTAGACAAGAGAGTCACAGCCCTGTTTTATAGATTACTAGTTGTCATCATCTTTTATTGAAAAGATGATTACTAACAAAGAAATTCCACTCATCCTATAGTTACAACTAACCCCATCTCCCACAGTCACCCTAAAAAAATTACTCCTTTTGCAGAAAGAGTTTCACGGAAATCCATTTCACACTGTCAAACAATCTGCCCTTTCCAAGTGGAAAATCACTGCACACCCTGTATCTCCTCTCATTATTCACACAGATACAACAGAGGTAACACACGCTCACCAACTGCACTTTACTGCAGCTTTTGGTAGCAAGAACTGCCAGCTCCCAGAACTTCCAATCAACTCTGTATTTCATCTCCAGAATTAGCTGCTGCTGCTGCTGCACTGACTTAACCATACAACCTGCTGCCTTGAATACCTCATCTTCACCTTTGCTGATTTAATGTGTAGAATTAAATTTGACATGCAGACACCTGAGAATTACTGCTTCCAAGGCCATAATTTACTTCAAGGCCACCATAACTTCATGTTCAGACCTTTCCCCCAAGCTTAGCAGGGAATCCATCTTTCCTGACTCCCAGCTAGTAAGAGCAAGGCTACATTAAACACCTAATTGAGAAGCCCTTTTCAGAAGGATACGCAAGCAGTTGTACATATCCTGAAGGGGCTTTTCATCAGCAAACAGCCGGGACTGGACCAACTGATGGATGAAGTTGATCTGCATGCTGTGAACCAAGGCTCGACCATCTTAAGCAAATGAAAAATAAGTCACGTTAGCTATCAGGGAAGTAGGTATTTAAAATAATTCAGTAAATTGATAAAGTAAAAATAAAAAAGATGCAGCTGTACCGAGCAATTTCCATGCCAGGTTTTATAACAAAACAACAAAATTCTTGGTTTTTCTCTGCAAATGTTAGTCATTTTACTACATTGTCACTGTATAGCTTTGTTAAGGTACTAAAAGCCTATAAAGCAAGGTCAGAACAGGACAAGTACACATAACTTCATTCTCTTAAGTGGTGATATGCAGAAAACCCAGCATAAGCAAGACTTATACAGTGTCAGAGAAAAATATCATGTTAAAAACAAAGTGTAAAGGTTTGATTTTTTTTTCCTTACCACCAGTTTCCTTGTCTTCAACCAAAATTTCCAGCTTAAGGAGGCGCCAGGGGATGTCAGGGTCATCACCCATCACTGTCAAGGTGGCCTCAAACTCACCCTCAACTCGGAACTTCACACGGCCATTGGCTGAGGAAGACAAGAATGTTTTATTTCAGTCTGCTAAGATGCCTAAAAAATAACTTAAGTCTGCTAGCTCCTGGCACTCATAATGGATTACTTCCCTATCATTTCTGCTCTGTTGCTTATGTTTCTGTGCAACTGCAAACATTTTACAGTCTGCAACAGACCCAATGTCAATAGGTAGCACAGAAATATGTACAAACTGTCCTCAAGTTAACTTGGGAAATCCTATAATTTGTTAACATTTGTGCTTCTGTAACACAGAGTAACACTGAGGTGACTACCAGCCTGACAAACAAAACATCTGGTTGAAATATTCCTATTCTTTGCTACTATCAACAATGACTGCTTTCAGCAATATTCAAATGACATTCAGAACACAGATCTCAGCCCAGGCTGAAATCTAGCCCTGAAAACACATCTCACTGCAAAGCATTTATTCAATATTAGAATATTATAAATCCATTTTCACGTGAGGAAGATAATCTTTTGCAGAATTTATATACACACAACAAGCACAATATTTATCTAATTGACATGTACATCCTCACACCTCTGTGAACACTGTTTCAAGAATTGGGAGCAAAGACTTTAAAACTATGCAAGCAAGGTCATAAAAAGAATGAGAGGCAGAGCAAACAAGTAAGTACAAGTCCTTACCCTGACATGCAGGTCAACCTTCTTAATCATTTAACAAACTATGCCATATACCTTTACAATTAAAGACATTTAGAAGTATTCCTGAAAAAATTTTAACCATTCAACTCGGAAGTTTCATTTTCAAGAGCACTTCAGACATGCTCTTAAAACAAACCACACTCCAAAACAGAAAATAATAATCATTGAAATGTTTAGCTAACTGTAAACTCTTAAGAGCTCAGATATGTTATTCATGTATCATTCATATATAGACAAAAATACCTCTAATACTGATACTGCAAGCACTCACACAGGGACTAGAGAAAATTAGCACTAAGATTCTTCAGAAACATCTTTGACCTAGGTCTGTGGGGAATGGTTTACAAATGGCTAACCTTGCCTTGGTTAAAGGCATGGACTAGGTCGATTCCCACCCTATTCTCTGTAAATCTGCAATAACCTAGTCCAGTTTATAGCCATCCTTCCTGTATAAAAGGTTGTCTTAATGTTTACCACTACTTGAGCTAAATGAAAACAGAGATCTCAAAACAGTTTAAGAGATCTGGCACTGTGGTGAGCCACTAAACAAAAGGCATGCATAAATTCTGTGCCTGAACATGAATATCAAAACAGCTTAAAAAGGCAACATAAAATGACTTGTTTAAACTCAAGTTCAAAGAGTTTCTGCAGGAAGACCTAACAGTTTCGCTAAATTTAAAATTAAATTAAATATCCCAAGACTGTTTTACAAAACATTTGCTGAAAGAGCAAAACAATGTCCAAAACTTTTGGACATTACCTGCACAGGATTTCTTATTGAAAATAAATAATATTTCAGCAATTTTGTCAGTGCTCTCATTTTTCAAGTAGGGAAAAAAACCACTTATTTTCATGTCATACAGAGACAGCATCCCAGTCTTAATAGATGAAGCATCCTTAATGGTCTCAATTAAGCTATCATTTAGCTTTGCTTTAGCTTTAAAACACCAATTTTATATCAGCCTGCAATAATGTATCCTTCAAAAAGTAATCCCAATTCTTACCAACTGTAAGATTTGCCAGCTGTGGAGGGAGATCGGTAGTCACCAGTCGATGGCGAAGGATCTGGTTCAGCTGATGGAGTGTGGTTTGCTTCTCACTCTTTGTTATTGGGTCAGGAGGGATTATTTTATCCTGTTACAATAAACACAAGCAAACACGTATAACAGATTGATTGCAGCAATTGTGAAAACCAACCAGACCAGAAGTCTGAAAATATAAATACTGCAGGCTATTGCCCAGGGAAGTTTCCTATCTTAGACTCAGATTTGCTTTCTAGCTGATTACATTTTACCCAAGACTGACCACTGAATAAAATCACTAAATTTGGCAGAACTAAATAAATGGAGGGAATGCTTTACTGGGCAAGCATAACTTGTTCAAACAGAAATGTTCTGCATGAGAAACTGACACTGCAGAGACTTGGCACTAGGCCTGTATTGAGCTACAGTTCCATCTGCACACAGACAATTAGTTTGATTACCATGCATTTGATGCCGTACAGGGGATTCCCACACCCCCCCAGACACGGCAGAGTTATTTACCCTAATGCAGGTGGGCAGCCGAGGGTAGGATCCAGTTGTCAGAACATCAATTGCATATGGGATGGCAAAGCTGGGCAGCCGAGCATGAACCAAAGCATCTCGAGCCAGCGATGCCAGACGATCAGCAGTGTCCACAAACAGGATGGCTTGCTGATCTAAGAAACTTGATATCATCTGTAGAGGACAAGGAGTTAAAAAAAAAGAAAACCAATCAAAAAATACACACATCAATGGTCCTTTATATTCAGTTTATCTGTCACTTCCAATTCAAGTAACTGTATTTACAAAACAAAGGAAGAATGAATATTCTGGCCACTTCTTACATTCACATGCAAGGACGCTTAAAATCCACACACCATTCCTGATGCTGTGGGGGATCTGTACAGCCTCACAGCTCTTTATCTGCCGATTGCTACTGGAATGCAACCATTCTTGTTTGTAATCAGTAGAGGCTTGTTTTTCTGCAACATTCTGGACTTTATTCTTATTTATCCAAGATCAGGATTAAAGTGATTATAAGAACTAACACGCTCAGATCACCATCTTCCCAGTCCTGTTATCTTAACCCAAATCCTTCCTGAAACTATGTGCAGACAAGCCTTTCATTTTATGCCACTGATGAGTTTTTAGGAATATGAACTGTTAAAAAATAAAATCATACAATTTCTAAACAGGAATATTTAAAAAAAAAAAATCTGTAGTAAAAAGAGGTCAGAGTGCAGCAATATCCCATAACTCTCAGAGACTGTTTGATGCCAGGCTCTGTCTCTAACTTACCGCACACTTTTCCACCTTCCCAGCATTATTTGCCCACTTGACCAAGGCTAACAAACGAACAAACAGCTGACGAGTGCGACTTGCAAACTGCACTATCTCTATTTTTCTGGGAAAAAAAAAAAGTACATTAACTCAGTGCTCAGATATATAATAAAGCTGTAATTTAACTGTGTGCCAATTAAAAAACAAAGACCTGTAATGATAACTTCTAATTGTGTTAATGCAGGCATCAGTGATACATGGCTTGTTTGATTAAGAGCATGGGGGGGAAAAAAGTCTATTGTGAATACCTAACAACATACATGGATTCTAACAAATACCGACTGTCTGGGGAAACAAAAGGCATATCCATAGGAATTAATCACTGACTGTAAGAGAAACAATTCCATAGTGAGCTTAACTAAATTATCTTTATGCCTTTTATAGGATTTCCCCAAGGCTTAAGATTAAGTTTAAAGTAGGCAACATACCCAAGGATTACAGGACCTGACAGCAACATTACACTTATACTCACTATAAATAAACAAATAAACAAGATACTAAGCAAAATACCATTTTAGTATTTTTATAATATTTTACAATATCTTTACACAGTATGTTACAATACAGAAATAGGGTGGTGGTGGGGAAGACCACAAAAACCCCATCCTTTAACTTTGCTTTCTTGCCCTTGCAAAGATATTGAGGTAAGAATTTACTGACTGTCAATATTCCTCCCACCATTTTTGTACAAGATAGTCAAAATGAAGGAGTGTATGTCTGCATGTCCTCAGAGCTAGTTTTTGTAAAACAGAATGCAATAGGGGCACAGGCAGGTTTTCATGCTTTATTACAGATCTATATTGCAGATGCATCAGATGAGACACAAAGATCTACACTGTAGATCTCTAACACCATACACTCTGAAATACCACTTCATCAACAGTTAACAGAGGTTTCCTTCCCTTTCTATGTGTTCAATTTATTAATTTCACCATGGCTTTCTACTTAGTTTGGAAAAAAACCCAAACCTAAGCTGTTTTCTTGATATGGTTTTCTAAAGTAACAGAAGCATTTGGACAAAAAGAACATATAATTAGTGCCTAAGATACTGGCCTCCACCAAACAGAAGCTGCATCTCCTTCTGATCCCAATCTGTAAAACATAAACCCATAACACAAAAAGAGCCTGATTCTGCTGAGAGTGCTGGTGTAATGAGGTTAACTCTTTTGTGCAAGTAAAGCATAATCTGCTTGTAGCAGACGAACATGTAAGGCCAGAAGCGCAACTAATACCATCTGGTCCCGTTTCTTCCATTACATGAACCTCATCCAAGAACTCGGGCATTAAGCCAGCAATTTCTCTGTGTTCTAGAGCACGTGTTTTGGAATGGCATTCAGCCTGATATTAAGATTTCAAGTGGTGGACAAGCTGCTGTACGTACACACTGCTCTAAGAGTAACCACTCTATGAAAACAAGATGTCAAGAATTTTGAAAGATTCAGGAAAACTTTATGATTTGAGAGATGACTACACTGAGACCTTGGAAAGCCAGCTATCTCTCAGGTGAACTCCACATAGAAGTTACTAAAATCCAGTAGTGACGTCAAACATCTATGGTGAAAGCAGCATAAAAAAATTCAAATTCATAGTCTGCGACTGAAAATAAATATAAAAAACCAGCCCCCTAAAAGCACAACAATTTAATAATGAAAATGATTGACAAATCTAGACAGAGTATTCTGGTAACTGTTCCATTAATACCACTTAAATGAAGTTAGAGAAGACTTGTTACTTTGATTTGACAGAACCCTGCTTCAAGAACTACCACCATCATTCCTGAATGACAACTGCACTGGGAATCTACTTCTTTAATAAAACATAAAGACATTAAAATTTGCTGCATTGTCTTTCATTATAGGTACATGACCCCATGCTGGGCTACACAAAAATATATATTCAATGAAGATGAAACTTTAAGAAAGGCCTTATTTATACAAAATAAGAAACAAAACTTAAAAATCTTTCTAACAACCATGTTGCTCGGTGCATTTTTTACCTTTGTTCTTTACTGCTAGGTTTGGATCTCAAGTTTAAGATCCTTCAGACTAACGGCCAAGTCTGGGGAGTAAAGCATTAGCTACTGTAGAATTAAATCAAGTTAAGGACCACTTAAGCAAGCTTGACATACGAAAGTCCATTTGAGTAGATGGGTTGCATCCAAGGATTCTGAGGAAGCTGATCCATGCCACTGTAAAGTTGCTCTCTATAATTTTCAAAACCCACAGTGATCAAAGGTCTTGATGACAGCAAAAAGGAAAACACCCTGTCCTTCTTCAAGCAAGCAAAGGAAGATCTTAGGACCTATAGGTCACTTGCCCTAAATTCAGTTAACAAAAAAATTCATAGGACAAATCTTCCTCTAAGCTATGTCCTGATAAATACCAAGCATGAAATTAGCCTGGAAACAACCACCAGAAATTTGCCAAGGGCAAACCACCTCGATCAACAAATTGCCTTCTACAGGATGAACTGCTCTGTGATCAAGGGGAGATGAGAAGATATTTACATTTGCAGGAAATATGTGAAATACAAGAATGGGCTGAGGAAGCTGAATTTGCTCCTGCTTAGGAAGAAAAGGCTGTGGCAAGATTCCACTGACATCTTCAAGTATCTAAAGGGGTATTGCAGGGCAGATGGAATCAGGCACTTTTCAGAAGTGCAGAAGGCCAAGGTACAACAGCTACAAACTAAACCAGTGAAAAACTAGTTAGACATGAGGAAAACAAAGAAACACAGTGATGGGGTGAAAGACTGAAACAGGTCACCCAGAAAAAGCTAATGATGCTGTGCAAAACCCAGTCTCCATTATCAAGAAGAAAGCCCCTGGATTTCCCCTGCAACTTAGCACTATTAATTTTCCACCACAGTAATAATGTTTTCTTAATTCAACCATTTTATTGTAAGAGTTATTTATTCCTACAATTGATAACTAACAAATGACCCTGAAAAAAAAGTGCTATATTATACTATGATGCATAATTTCTCATCAGTTTTTCTTATCCCAACATCTTTTAAATAGGCATTGTAGTACAGAACTTGTATTTTATATTTTATTACAGGATAACATCATCACAACCTCACCAAAGTATATGTGCCATGTCACCAGGCTCTAGCTCCAAGAAACAGAGCTTGAAGCCCAACTACTGAATCTATCAGAATCTCAAAGCTAGAGAAAATATGGGTAATTAAGCCACATTCCTACAGATGAGCTCTTCCAAGAGCTGGAAATCCATTTCACCAAGAGGAGTTGTAAGTCAAAGCTAACAAGGATGTGAACACTTAATTTCAAGACAATTTCAGTCGTAGGACATTCTATGTACATTGAAGGCTGTCTTATTTTCTTTTCTCTAATCCATTAGGATTTAAGTTGTTGCCCTACACCCATGTGCCCAGCTTTACCTAAAAATGCTAAATATCTGGATGGTAAAAGCCCACCCATGAGTACAAGGGAGCTCTGGACCCAAGTCAGAAGTAATTTCTTCAGTAAATACTGTGATAATTAAAAACCCAAAGTAAACCAAATCAAAACCCACACTGTTTCTCGTAATAAAATACTATGCAGTAGGAAAAGGGCTACAAATAATCATTCCAGGTTATGATTCCATGAAAATGGGATTAATTCCACATGTTATATGAATTTTGGAAGGTTTGAGACAACAATGATCACCCTGGTACACAGAATTTTTTATCAAGATTCTTAGGAACGTCATAGCTCCTGTATCTCTCTAAATAAATTTAGGTCAATTAATATGTCAACACAAATAAAGGAAACGATATTCTGACAAGTAAATGGATTTTTTTCATCTCAACAGGGTGCTGTTTTGAGCCCTTACATTTGCTCTCTAATAATTTTCACACTTCAAAACCACATAGAACAGGAGCAGAGAAGTGTTCATGATAAGACTAGGTAACATTGAAAAATGCAAAAATTAGCTTTTTACCTTGTCGTCATTATCGAACTGTTTCTTCTGAACAAAACATTTCTTTATCACACTAACTATAATCTATTTAAATTCTCCAGTTCCCTTTCACATCAGCTTTACTGTCAATTCATTGCTTCAAGATTCATGAAGAGAAAAACACCCTTAACAGAGTTCACCTACTATACCAGCAACAAAAAAGCCCAAAAAACTATAAAACCAAACACCAACAAAATCCGATATTGTCACTGATGCTGAGAAAAATCCTGAAACTATGTAGGGACAGCAATACAGACAAAGCTTATTTTCTTGCATAAAATCCAAAATTACATGGAAAAGATTTT
Organism: Brachypodius melanocephalos; assembly: GCA_013398615.1. Classification (NCBI taxonomy): domain Eukaryota; kingdom Metazoa; phylum Chordata; class Aves; order Passeriformes; family Pycnonotidae; genus Brachypodius; species Brachypodius melanocephalos. Next base: position 9,602,496 of record VZSR01000920.1, read on the forward strand.
TCTTTAAACAACAGTATATTAATATTAACATCCTAAACAAGTTCTATATCTTAACATGTATTACAGATTCTCTTATCATAGCTCACCTTTCCATATCAGTCTTTCTTGGTAATCTGTATGAAAGAAGAGGAAAAAGAAGATGTATTATATACCATTCTATTACATTCCAGACAACTAGAAATTTTGTTAGCCACCTTCAGTTACAGGAACTTCTACACAGCTACAAAGTATCTAAAAAAAAGTACCATGTCACTTCTCTGTACCAGGCAAACTGGAACTGGTCAAATTGACTGAAAAGTTTGATGAAGGCTGCTGAGATCAATCACTCTACACATGCCATAAACATACAGGAAGGACTTCTTCACTGGTATTTTGGAAGTTTCTTCAAAGCAAACTAAAACTCTAAAATCCCTTGTCCTTTCCAGAGTTTGAGCATGCTTTAACTCATGTCAGGCAAACTTCTGTTTGCACCCTTTCCAGACATGGTACTGTATAAGAGCTACACCTATCTTTTCCCATTTGTTCTGTATGTCACTTCTTGAAACACACAGCTTCCCCACAAGAACCTCTACGGTTAAACAAAGTAACAGGGAAACAGGTTTATTCAGAGCCCAAATGCCTTCATGAAAGTTTTTCTTGGCCCAAAAACATCCCTTTGTTTTGCCACTTCAAACGCAAGAACATCAGCACACCAGATCATTAAGTAAATGTAAATTACTTATTTACCAAAAATAATCAAATGGTACTTTAAAAACTACAGAGGTAAGTCAAGGAGTTGCAGCATCTGAGAATATCTCAGTTTCAAACATTCGAGTCACACATATATTTAGATATCAGTACCAGCACTACAGTTGGGGTTTTTTGGCAGTAACTTGGGGGCAAACCTAAGCATTTAAGCAGCCAATCTGCAGCAGCTCTCAGTCCTCACAGTCATTTTCTCTGTTTAGGACAGATCAGTCAGCAGCTTTCGCTGTGCCCCTGCACACAGCCTGACGCAGACACCAACCTGCCTGCACAGGGGCACATTCTCCCTGGGTGGGAGAATGGACAAGGGTATTTACAAGAGCAAGACAACGGGGAATGGGTTCTAATGGAAAACGAGTAAGTTTAGGTTAGCTATCAACTTAAAAAATCCTGTCCTGTGCGGCTGGTGAGACACTGGCACAGGTTGCCCAGGGGAAGTTGTGGATGCCCCAGACCTGGAAGATTTTAAGGCCAGGCTGGATGGGACTCTGAGCAACCTGGTCTTGGCGAAGGTGTCCCTGCCCATGGCAGGGGGTTGGAAATGGATGATCTTTATGGTCCCTTCCAACGCAAACCATTTTATGAATGGGAAAGCGCGACCACCTCCCCCCACTCCAGCCCCGGATGAGCTCCGGGACAGATCCCTGGCGAGGCCTCCGCATCCTCCCCGGATGCTGCGAGGCGGCACCGCCAGCCCGGGCACGGAGAGATCTGCGGCACTCACAGGTCGGCCAGCACGGTGAGCTCGGCGTAGGTGCGGTGCAGGAGGAACTCGATGAGGGTGCTGAGGCGGTAGCCGGGGCTGGCGGCGGCTGTCACGGCGCCGGGGGCCGGCGGGGCCGGGGCTGACGCGGGGCCGGCCGGCACCAGCTGGGCGCTCTCCAGCTGCACCGGCGCCATGGCGGCG
>VZSR01000920.1:9604246-9681923 GCA_013398615.1 Brachypodius melanocephalos
CTGCTCATGTTACTGAAATCCAGGGTGAAGAAGAACCAGATTATAGACTTGGCACCTCAAATGTACCTTCGATGTGGCTCTTGGGGCTGTCAAGGAACAGCGGGCTCTGTTGGGCACCAGGCTGGCCAATCCCTTCCTAATGACTCAGGAAATGCGGGACATTCATGAGGGGTATCCAGATGAGGAGCACTAGGGGAACATTGTCCTTTGAGGTCATTGTTAAAGAGAGAAAAGGAAGCCATGAGCAGCAGATCATCCAGTGGGATTTGGGGATAAACACAAAGCATTGGGAACTTTTTCATATTTGTGTCTTACAGATCAACTGATACCTCTGAAGGGAGGGAGGGGGAGGTCTGTAAACAGCTGAAGATTGATGTGTTTGTGTACTGGTTACCAAAGGACTCTGTAAGGCAACTATAAATCCCGGGTGTTTTGTGTCATGATTCAGTCAAGTGTTAAATCATAAATTCTTGCCTTATGATTACAAAGAAATCCCTGAAATAAACACAATAAATACCCCAACTCCTCCAAGTTTAATAAAAGCAAGGAGAGATCCTATTTGTTTTTTATGAAGTGCAGACTTTAAAAAACCTCTCCTCCTACACATATCTTTCCAGGAAAGTTAAGTATTAAAGGAAACATTTTTCAACCTGAGAAGTGTGTAATCAGTTTAATAATAAAAATAGCAATCCAGGTAGGAAGGGCAGTATTGCTGCAGCTGTGAGCCATGCCAGGTTTGTGGGCTGCTTCAGTCACAGTACAATGAACCTTTGAGCTGGGGGTGGATGATGGTTGTTGGCTGGGAATTTTTTACTCCTAAAAAGCACTAAAATGTGATCACTAAAAGTTATACCTAACTTTTTTTTTCTTTTTTTTTTTTGATAGTTAAGAGAGTTTGTTTTCAATGCAGATGGAAGAAATATTTGTTCTGTTCATATGAATTAATCTATAAAGAATCTATAAAGGGTAGAATGACAAATACCTCTGGATCATATTGTGATATAAGTTATTGGCTTAATGTATTTTAAATTCTTGTCTGCCCATTTCAAAGTGGTTTTTTTCCAAATGTATATATATATATATATTTTCACTCTAGATGCATGAATAAATGCAATATACTAATTTTATGGCCAGCTAGCTGCACTAATGAAGAAAATACTGACTTACATGCACAGGAATCTGATTAGGCTCTTTATAAGAACTATAACTTAGAAATACAGGATTTTTAAATTGTTTTTCCCCCTTCTTCCCATCACTTCTGATTCAGTCTGTAATAAAGTTCCCGTTGATTTCAGTGACACAAGCTCAGACTTTGTTGATGAAAAAGCAAGTGGGAAATTCTGATTAACTTTGCCGCTGTTAGAATTCTTCCTCAGAAAAGCTCTGGTCTTGGTGAAATTTTCAGCTTTGGTTGGGGGATGGATATCCTCAGCCTTGTCTGCCTTGCTCCTCTCCTCTTGGAGAGAAGTTAGTCAGTGCTGTGGCACAGATTGTGCTGAGCTCTCCTCTCACATGACTGCATAGGAAAGAAGCTCTTGATACAGTTTTCAAAGAAAGGAGGAGCAGCTACAGCAAAATTTCAGAAGCTCAAGGCTTACAGTTTTGCACCCACAGCAGTTGTGCTGTTGGGAGACTCGGCAAGATCAGTTGTTTTAACTGATGGAGATGAGCGTTAGGAGTTCAAAAACAACTGACTGTCCTACATAACAGTCGTGAAAAGGAAGTATTTACGTTCCCCGCTTCTTGTTGCCTTTCTGAGGTTGGCAGTGCTACCATTTGACACAAGTACTTCTTAGGAAGGATGAGCATTGCGCCTAAATTCAAAACCTCAGCTTGAAGGAACTGGAAGTAGGTTCCAGAAATCTGTTGGGGTGGCAAAAGCAAAACTACATGAGGGAGAAAGCTGGGCCAAAGGGTTGCTGGAAACAGTAACAAGACTTCTGGGGTAGAGAGGGCTCCTTGCAAAAGCTACTGTATTTTCATTTGTGTTTATTCTCTTCATTCAACAGGTTTCAGCTCCTGCCATTTAAACCTGGTGACGAATTTTCTTGTAGCAATGGGAAGAGAAGAGGCCTGGTAAGTCTCATGCAAGCATTGGCTCTAGCCTCAGGCTTTCCTGCAGACAGACAATCCCTCACACAGACACTCAGTGTGCCACTGGGGCCCTGTCCAGCCCAGGCACCTGATGTGCAGGCTTGGCTGGCCGTACACACAATCACAGAATGGCTTGGGTTGGAAGGGACCTTGAAGATCATCTTGTTCCAATCCCCCTACGATGGGCAGGGACACCTTTCACTAGAGTAGGTTGCTCAGAACTCCATCCAGCCTGGTTTTGAACGCTTCCAGAGATAGGGCATCCACAACTTGTCTGGTCACCTTGAGCCAGGGCCTCACTCCCTCACAGTAAAGCATCTGTCTTGATGATCAGCTCTACCTGGCCCATCTTGTCATGGAGCATGGACAGAGCCTTAGAGCCGTAGGGGAAGCAGTGGATTCCTTGGAAGAGGATGTGGTAGGGACACAGGGGATGCTGGTCCAGCATTGCAGCCAGTGTCTGGATCAGCCTGGCCAGCTCCTGCGTGTGCAGTGTGTGCCCCACTGTGTGGCATGAGGATGGTGAAGGGCCTTGAGGGGAAGTTGAGGGCACTTGGTCCTTTCAGCCTGGAGGAGACTGAGGGGAGACCTCACTGCAGTTACAGCTTCCTCCTGAGGGGAAGAGCAGGGCCAGGTACAGATCTCTTCTCTCTCATGACCAGTGACAGGACTCAAGGAAATGGCCTGAAGTTGTGTCAGGGGAGGTTTAGGTTGGGTATCAGGAAAAGGTTCTTCCCCCAGAGGGTGGTTGGGCACTGAGCAGGCTTCCAGGGCAGTGGTCACAACACCAAACCTGACAAAGCTCAAAAAGTGTTTGGACAGTACTCTCAGGTACATTGTGTGACTCTTGGGGTGTCCTGTGCAGGGCCAGGAGTTGGACTTGATAATCCTGATGGGTCTCTTCCAACTCAGCTTATTCTATGATTCCATAGTTCCAGTCACTGTACCCTCTGTATGTAAAAAGCCTGACTTCAGGTAGGGATTTGTTGGTTGATCAAAACCTGTTGCTATTAACTGTGGAGCTGACAGGGTTATAGAGCTAATGAGAAGAACAGCAGGTGACTTTCTGCTTCCAGGGAAGTTAAATATTTACTGTTCTTGGAACCCTGGGGTGAATGTTCAGTGGGAGGGATCATGTTGTGCTCTACAAGGCAGGTTCTGAGCTGTTCAGTGTTTGTGTGGCTCAGAACTTGGTCATTCCATTTCTCTGTCAGGCTTTTAAATCAGAGAAATGTTTAATCACACAGGTACCTCCTGGACTTGACATTTAAGTATTTTTTTAATAATAAAAAATAACAGCATGCAAATATAGTGCAAAGATTTCTTGTTAATCATTTAATTCATAGTCCTGCGACATTTAGTGATCTTGCATCCAAATGCCTGTATAAATTATGAGTAATAAGAGTTTGATATCTTTCACTCTTTTCTGAAGACATGAGAGAATCGGATATAGTGTGGGAGAGTTCCCACACACAGGATCAATAATTGCAGTGCTACATATACAGAGCAGTGCTACATTTACAGAGCTTACAGTTCAATAAAAGTTAAGATATATATTTAAATTCTAATGAGATTTCATGTATCACTATTAGATCAAACACATACCAATACTGAAGAAAGATTAGACTTTTACATTATAACAGTTGCATGAATGTAACTTTTTCTATAACGTTATGGTGAAAGGCCAATAGAAAAAATCAATGACCTTTTAATCACAAATGATTTTTATGTCCTGTATCTTTATTAGCTATTACTTTTTAAATTAAAAGTACTTTTAAAATTAATTAATTTGTTGACAGTCCGGTACTTCAAGCCACGAATCACTGGTTTGTAAATTGTACAGGGCTTACTGCACCTAAAATAAACCATTCTTTGCAAAACTGTGTGTGTGTGTTAAAGGAAGAGGGTTTGTATCTGGTTACTGCACATGCTCTACTTTTTTACTGTTTATTAAAAGGGTCACAAAAGGAACCAATTAAAAAAGAAAAAGCCTCCAACTTACAAGCTTTAAAATTATAATTTTAAGTCTCCTTTTTGGTCTGCTTTCTGTGGGATTAAGTTTTACAACTATTTTTTTGAATTACAGGAGATCTATAGTAACAGATTGAGAGTTCTCTGTCAGTCACCCTGGTTAGTGAGACAGAGAATCTCTTGTGTGGTGCGTAGTAAAGTACACCCCAGTTCTAATTATGTGTTGTGAACAACTTAAGAAAAGCAACATTCTCCAAGTCATAAAATAGAATCTTTGATTTCACTTGAATTTACAAAAGTCCCCTTTCTTATTATAAGGCAAAATGGATTATTTTTTTTAATACTGAACATGGCTGTATTACTCTGAGGTTCTTTTGGGGCTTCTTTACTAACAATGTTGATATCCAGTGTAAATTTTAAATTGATTTATTTCTGTCAGACTGGAACTAAAGCCAGCTAAAGGCCTTGCTATCCTCCAAAGACTGTATTTTCATTATTACTGCAATTAAGTTAATTACCACTCAATTTACTATTTTAACTATAGAAGCTGCATTTTCTTCTGTGCATTTAAAAATGCTTTGTTCACAAGTAATTCTGAAATGGGAGCAAAACAGCGACATCCTTTCTGGACCCCACATCTTTGAAAAGCTAACAAAGGAGAAAGAGCCCCTGATCTGGCAATCTGGCACATGGGGTAAAGTGATGAATTACACTGTTCAGTCATGGACTTGAACAATTTGACAATACCTTCCAAACTCTGTGATTTCTCCCTGCCTAACCATCCCTGGGTGTTACTCAGAATTTGAAAAAAATACATGTGTGCTGAAAAAATACAAAGTGAGCCCTTATTTCAACATGAAAGCACTTTTGGGCAAAAAATAGAATTTATCTGTGCAAACACCTAAAAGAGATGGAGAGAATATCAGGGAAGTGGATGTGATTAGTCATACCCAGTGGGAGAAGGACTGCAGCTGTGAAGTATTCTGTCCTGACCTTAGAAGTAGACAGCTCGATTGTGTTTGACTGCTGCTGGCTAATACATTCAGACACTGCTAACTCTCACGCTCCTCTAAAGACAAAGGTGGGTACCAGAACATGCTTAATTGCAAATTCTTTGTAGATCTCAGCTGTGGGCAGATGAGGTTTAGGTGGTGACCCTCTCTCTCAGAAGTAAGGACACGCAGAATTGTGGCTGAGCTGACATCCTCCACTCAGACTTTGGATGTGAAGGAAGTTTCTGGGCTAAGATGCTATCCAAGAAACTTCCCTCTTGCATAGCTTCTAGATTGGGATATTTTTTTCCCCCAGAAGGGATAAACCAGCATTTTTTGTAGTACTTAGAATTTTACCTAAGCACTGCCTGTGTCACAAAGCTCCAAGATGCCCAGCTCTGACAAGAGGGAATGCCAGAACAGGTTTGGCTCCAGGCTGAAGAGCTGATTACGTATTTAACTGTGTGACTGCAGACTTGGCCGACTTACTGAACTCCAGCAACTCTTCACTGCCCCTTAAAATTGAAGAGTATGGTAAAAAGGCAAACTCATATCTGTAGCAGTGCAGGAATACTGGTCTAGAAGATTATAAGGTATTTTGCTAACAGGCAAGAGTTGCTGGTTGCTCTCAGATGCTCTAAGGTCTTCCATGCAGGGAGTAATTTTGGCCAGTGCCAGTTTTGGAAGATTAGAAATTGTAGGCTGAGGGTGGAATCGTTTCTCTTCAAGGATTGTAGTTCACCTGGAAGCACCAACTTCTTACACCTAACTAAATACAGCCTGCTATGCCAGAGGGACATGAAATCCTTTACATGGGGTTGGGCAGCACCTGGCTGAGAGCTGTTTAGAGATTTTTGTGAGGCACAGACCACATCCTGAGAGCTGCATGTAGCCCACAATTCATGCAGCTTACAGTTAAGCTTAGAAGATTCCTTGCCCCACTGGTTGCAGAAGTAATTAGCAGCCTGTGGCTAGTTGCAGTGCTGTGCAAAATGCTCAAAAATACCTTTCTGCACAACTGTAGAATGCAGAAGACACAGTAGAATCTCAGTAAATCCAGCAGTGTTTTATTTTCAGTTAGGGTTCAGCCAGGAGAGCTGTAGCCTCTTCTATATTTTGGTTGGTTGGTTTATAGGAAATGATTTGATCATGAACGTGGGCACTTTTTGTGCCAGAAAGCACAGCACTGCCCAATGGCACAGTAGTGCAAACAAAACAAATTGTGTGGGGAAATGACTGTGCTTCACCTCAGAACATCACTTACTGGAACTGATTCCTTCTGGCTTGAGAGCAAGATTGGAAAGAAGAGCAACATCAGAGCGATCTCTCTCCCTCTAGTGCCTACACACCCAGACTGCTCAGAGTATGACAGCTCAAAGAAAGACTGAGAGAAGGAAAAAAAAAATCTGTCTTTCTGCAATGCATTTAGGACAAGCAAAAGCACATTCACAGCTAGTTTTAAGCAGCCTTTAGAATGCAGTACAACACTTTATTAAATTCACTTGTACCTAATCCTTGCATTCTGGTATTTTTAGAAGGCATCATGCAACTCAGCAGTAGTTTCAGCCCATGTCTCCTTCGTAATGGATGGCACCACTCTATTTCTCATTTTAATTAAGAATTAGCTATCTGACAATAAGCCTTGCTCACATAACACATACTAATTTAACTAAATTAATTTAGAAATTTTATTAGATACACATGGACGCTCTTCTTTTACCCCCCCCCCCCACCCCCAAAGGTGGCCTTCTTAATTTGGCTTAAGAGAGCCCTAAGACTAGTCTAGTTGGAACTGGTTAAGACCTGCCTCCACCATTTACCTGTCACATCCTCTGCAGCAGGAGAGGAGTTTTGTCTAATTTCCTATCTGAAACTGTAGGAGGGTACAGTCACCTTCATAGACTAAGGGTGCTTTTCTTGGCCAGCTTTTATAGTGCAAGAGCCCCCACAAGTACTGGACTGCAGCAATTTGTGTGCATGGATTTTGAGGCTTTTGAAGACAGTGCCTCTTCCTTTGGTGGCTTATTATTTTTTGATCATGTGGGAACTCAGGGTACAGCTGTATCAAGTATAAACAGTGCTATTTTGTCTGTGCCTGGTTTTATCCTGATCCAGTATCTCCCAGCCAGGAGGCTTAGGTTAGCTCTGGGCTGCCTCTAATGAGCTGCAAATGAAAACAAAGTCCTCTAGCCCACGATTTCTCTCTGTTATGTGTTATCTAATCAGGGCTCTGTGGAACAGGCCTTTAGAAACCTGTTCCCTGCATAAGCATATGAACTAGACTTATCAGTAGTTTGTGTTAAGGCTGCTCTGGAGCAGAGAGAAATGTAGAGTGGTCTTTTTGATTGTTGGGGGTTTTTTTTGTTTTGTTTTGGTTTTTTTTTCATAAATGTATAATATGTTTTCTTACAAAGACATACACAAAAAATCCTCATCTTTAGCATTTTGTAGAGTGCTAGTCAGAGTTATAGTACATAAAATACCAGTACATCAAGAGATAAGAACTGAGCATTTTCTGGAATAAAACAAGGAATGAAAACTCAAACCAATTCCTGATCCTTTGACTTGCTAGAACACAGATAAAAAACCTAACATTTCTAGGGATGGGTTTGTGTACATGGGAAAGCTGCTGAATATCAGTGAAATATGTAGTTAAAAGCTGATTATTCTGCACCTTTCCCTGGATAGATCCTTTCATACTGTTCAGTGTCCTCCTGCAGCCTAATCTGTTTCTAAAAGGTAAAAAGAGAGCACATATCACTGTAGTGCAAAATGTCTGCTGCCAGAATAATGCTCAAACCCTTTTCTCCATGCAAAGAAGTTCTATCTTAATTGCAGTTAATCCAGTCAGAAAAGATCAGCAAATCTCTATGCACAAGAAGTATTTGTCAGTCTAAAATGTGACAGGAAAACAATGCTGAGTCAAAACAGAGAATGCTGAGTCTGAGCTCTTATCTGGAGATGTCCCTCCATTTCACCCCAAAGTTTCTCCATTGAAGATGTTCCCAGCTTAGGTTTGTATCATCACTTCCTTGTTTGTAACCTTACGTTGCGTGTGGAAATTGTGTCCAGGGCTTCAGTGTGCTGGCAAATTGTATCCCCACATCTTGGAGAGGTGTGAGAAAGGACAAGTGAATGACACGGCGGGTGTTTATCAGCTCTGAGTATTTTACACGGGAGGACTCAGACTCCTGCCATGCTCTGAGCTGCATCCAGCTGGGTGCCCGAAGGGGCAGATGTGACTGGAGCCCCTGTGCACAAGCACACACACATCTGTGCTCACAGCACAGGCAGGGATCAGCCTGGCCAGGGCATTAATCTCTCCTGTGATAAGAGCCATAAATCACAATATTCAGAACATGCAGGAGAAGTGGCAAAGAGCACTGAGGATGAGAGATGTCATCCTCCCTGCCCACTCTGACACAGGAAAGCCTGTCTTGTAGCCCACAATTTCACCCATTAGTCTGTTTAGTCCTTCCCTTCAGAGCAGTTTAATTTGCAAACACAAAAACTTCCAAACTATCTGGAAATAATAATTAATTTCAGAGCAACCTGCAGATGGTATTTCTCCGATGTGCCTCCAGTATCTCAGTATGTCAGAAGGCTTTCCCTACTCTCCTAATTTTTTAAGGACTCACCTGAGCCCTTTGTCTCAACGACTGATAATCTTCTAAGCCTAAAAATAACTGTTCTTAAAATGGGTCCATCTCTGAGCAGATGTGGTTTCCTTAGTGTGGGTGATCTTGCAACAGGAAACCAACTGCTACAGAACCAGAGTCACTATTTACACTAGTCCTGAACTATGGGTAGAAAGCTGTCACAAATTTTAACTTGGGGAAAAAAAATTAGTCATAAGGAAAAGAGAGAAAGTTAAAGAAATGAAGGAACTGTAGGAAGCTAGACTAATTTCAAATCGAGGCAGGAGAAATGCAATCTGTAATTTCTAATGACTGATGGGGATGAAAGCTAACTAAGATGCTGGTTAGACCACTGGAGGACTCTGATTCAAGGAGTCTTACAGAAAGACTCCTTAAAAAAAGACTTACAGACTATTGCCAGGGCAGGCACCCACCACTTTAATATCTGAAGTTCTCTCTAGGTTTGTCTGCATGTGTTCTGAATGTATAAAGTGATAATGAAGATAGAGAAATGAAAATATTTCTCTTTAACCCATGAAGAGAGGCTGAGAGCCTTGTTGAAATAAAATATTTTCCGCAGATTTTGCAATCAGAATAGAGTTTACATTTTAAAGGCCCTGAAGATCTCCATGTGTCATGTAGCCCTTTGATGCACATTCTGCCTGTGCCTCCATCACAGCCTGTGCAGGAAAGTCTGGGGCAAAGCACATAATTTCTTACACCATAGGAGAAGCAGAAGTGACAAAAGCATTTCCAGAACATTGCTGGGAGAACGCTGAGATGTCACATGTGCATTCAAAAATTACTTTTCTGAAAACAGAGAGGACACCTACAATTGCTGTAATTGCTGGTTTGGTGCTCATGTCCACAGATCAAAAGAAAAGGAGCTCTCCTCCTGTTAGATAAGGATTACTAATCCAAAGTGAAGGACATAGGGAAAAGTCTTCTTTGTTTTGGAAGAACAATGGGAATTGGTTGTTCTCGTTATCTAAAAAGACTTGCTTTGGTATATATTTTTTCCCCTTTGTGTAATCAGTGCTTTACAGATTTATGGAATATGAGATTATTTTCTCTGATCTCCACGATATCACAGAACCTTCAGTTTCACTGAACTAACAGTGTTGCTGAGCATAACATGTTATGTACCTTGTGCTTGGCACAGCATGTTGTGAAGAAAGTGCTCAGTCTTGGTCTAAAGGTATCAAAAATGGAGCAGCCAAGGTTTCATTTCACTGTCACAGTTTGACTTTCACAGTGTGACAACTGTGCTGCTCTTAGCTCCCCTTAGGTGCTTCTCCACTAGACTCCATAACAGGGCAGGTCATAGTTGATACCTAATGGTTTTCAGTGCTTCTTGTGTTTGTGAAGCATCTGAGAGACAGATTTTCTTAGCGGTGTAGAGATGCTGTGCTTGAGGGGGGTGGTCTCTATAACACTCTCAGGCTATGAATTGTGGTAGAACATGCCAGCTGAGCATAGAAAGGAAAGAAAATTAAATATAAATTCATTACTGCAGAGCCAGAACAGCAAGGATAAATTCTGTCTGTTTCCAGGCATCTACTTTATATTCCCACCTAAGGATACCATTAGTGGAGACAAACTGAGATCTTTTGATCACTTTCTACTGTGAAAAGGGTCAATCTTCCTTGCTCTTCACACTCCCTCCTACATGATCCTGACTCACCCTTGGGCTGACTTACATATTCATTGAGCTGATGCAGCTCATTAACCCATCAGAAAACTGTCCTTTTTTTTTTTTTTTTTACTTCTCTGGATTTATTTTCTGTCAGTTCAATGAGCTGAATCGGCTCAGTGAGGGGTCAGGTAAGTGTCAAAAGTAAGGAAGCCTGGGTGGGAATCAGGTAGAATTAGGGAAGGGAAGAGGAAGAAGACAGGAAAAAGCACGCAAGGTGAAGGAACAAGACTGCTTCTTTCAGTGACAGAAAGCCTTAAGATCAGCTTACCATGTCTGATTACATCCTTAGGAAGGTGATTTCCTTGGAGTTCCTGTGGGTTCAGTGTAGAAAAGGGAGTTTCTTTAGAGGGTGGATGAAAAGGAAATAAAGGGAAGTAATCTAATTTACACACATAAGTTAGGCAATATAAATAGGTCTGTTCTTTACTGCAAAGACCCCTGTGACTAAAGCTTTAAAACACATTAATGACTAAATGCCTGGTAAACCGAAACAGTTGTCTCTAAATGCAGAAGCAGCATTCAGAGAGCTCCAAAAGGCCTCAAGTGCAATCAGAAAGCAAGCCCAGAGAGCAGGGCATGAGCACCAGGTGGATTGGTTGTGTGAAGTCAGTGTCGAGGCTGATGTCACTTGGAATTTGCTCAGCCTCTGCCTGCGGAGAAAATCAGGAACAGTCCTCTAGCGTACGTCTTGTTTTCAGCAGAGTAGATCTCCCCCCTGCCATTCCCTGCGTGCCACCAGCTCTCTCCTTAACTTTGTTTCTGTCTTGCTCTTTTTTCACTTCTGCCATTATTTGTAAAACTACTACTGAAAATGACCTACATAAATAAATAAATTGAATGAATAAATCATGAGGGAGAGAATGAATGTGTGAGTGTGTAGGTGGATGACACAGGGAACCAGGCTGGTGGGAGCAGCAGGAGCTATCAGTTCATTTGCTGTCAGCAGCAGAGCCCCAGGGAGGATAAGGACATTTAAGTACCTGATTGTGCAAGGTGCTGAGTGCCTTCATCTTCTGTCATTTTTGGAGATAATCAAAAGCATTTCCAGACCTTGCCAGTAGAGGCTTCAAGGAAGGATGAAGAAGGCAGAAGACTAAACCTGTGACTTTCATCCTTTGTTTTTTCAGTTTCCAGATCCTTAAGGATTTTTTTTCCCATAATGAATCTTTTGATAATTACCCTTCGTGGAGCCTTTTAAAACAATCAATGGACCCTTAAGGGCTTGTTCAGCTGAATTTCTGGCCTTCAGATAGTGTAAGGCATGAGAAACTTCCCTTTTGCAAGAGCAAGTCTGGAAGTGTAATTTCAGAGTTTATATTGGTTGTATCCTCTCGGGTATGAGTTCTTCTCCATGGAAGATTCTTGTTGAGCCACTGGCCCCTTGCCACACCACTGGACCCCGGGACTTTTCTCTATGGGAGCATGAGGTGAACTCTGCAGTTCAGGAAGGATTTTGATGCTCCTTTGAGATTTGCCACATCTCACCCCAAAGATGGAATGTGCCCATTATGATGGCAGCTTTGCTCTTCAGAATGAGGCATATGCAGCTGGAATTCAACTGATTGCAGAAAGGCATATATATTACTAAAGGGACAAATTCTGGTAAAAAAAACCCAAACAAACAAACAAACAAAAAAAAGTGGTTTAATTATCAGTGGTGTTTGCAGTCATTACTTTGTGCTCCTGACCTTGCAGCAGTTCTCTGTTTTTGTTTCTGTGGTAGTCCAAACCTTTGTGTGATACGTCCAGAGGATAAGGCTGTGTTATGGTATGAAGTAGATAGAGCAGCTTTTTTAAAAATGGTTGGAAATGTGTGTCCATACTTGTGGGTTTTGTATTTGTACAGTTTCCTCTCACCTTTTTAAAATAAGTGGCTCTTTAGCACTCATCACAGGAGTCTAGATATCTCTCACAAATGATAAGTAGCTGGATTAAACCTAAAGAAATTCTCTTGGATTTCCCTTCAAATCAAGTATGGTTTGTTCCTGTTCTCTTCTAAAAGTTTGCTCTGGCACAAACTTTATAGTTGACTATTGGAGGTGTTGTGGGAGATCCAAATGACAGGCAGCTCAGCCAGCCCTTGGGTACATTATGCATTCCCTGAAGAGCACTGGAAAGGAAAATAGGATTTTTCAATTTCTTTTTCAGTATTCAGGGTAGCAGCAGAGTTGAGAATAGGATATAGAGGATGAGGTATTGTTGGTTGAAGGCTGTGCTTTTGAGAAGGTGTGATGTTCTAAATCGATTTTCTCTTTAAACTTGGCAATTGTATATGCAGGAATAGGGAATTACAATAACAAAGTTTGGAATTCATAAATACATTTATAACTCTGGTCAAGTGCAAATCCCTCAGGTGGTGAGGAAGGGGCACAGTGTGCCTATCAGTCACAGGTAGAACAGTCTCCACAGATTGCTCTGCAGAGATTGCTCATAATCAACCATTTATTCAGCTGCGAGATGCTGTTCACATATAAAGTAGGCCAGGATGTCACCTGACTGTGGTTGACAGCCAGTCCACTGACTGAGTCTAGAGCTTATTCCATATATGTAAGTCCAAGGTTACCTAAGTTAACTCAAGAGGAAGGAGAAAATTAAAAGGAAAATTTGGGCAGTTGCACCAGAAACCTCATTATTGTGAATCTGGAAGCCTCCAGAATGACTTGTGAACGTCCCTGTCAGGTCAAACATTATTGCCACCCATTCCTCCAGATAATATTGCTCCCTGCAGGACCTGATGAGTCAACATCACTGGCAAACTGCATAAGCTTGCCTTGTGCCAGGGCTGTGCAGGACATGCCCAGCCCTTCCAAGTGGTTTCGAGCCGGTGAGAACAGACCATGGCCAGGAGTGAGGCAGGAGCTGTGCTCCTTGTCACCCTGGAAAGCCACCACCTTTCTGGATCCTTCCTTGCCTTGGACATCTTCTGTCCATCCTCACAGGTAAAGTCTTGAAGCAATGGATGTGGCCATAGGCTGATGGGGGCAGCTAGACAAGTGCTGCCCTGTTAGAGATTCTGCACCTTACCTTCAATTTAATCTCTTTTTCAGGTGGCTGAAAACAAAGAAATTAAAAGGTATTTACATGATGCAGAAGCCTCCATTCCATCTTTAGATAAAAATACATAAAGCCTCAGTGGCAGTCAGTGGGTTGGATCCTGCAGAATGGAAAGTGGAAGACAAAACACCCCTCTTGGTGGGAGCTCCAGGAGGATTTTGTTACTCACACTAATTTAAGAGCAGGTGCCTAACTACATAAGCAGATTTATAAACCCATCAAGTGTGCATTTGTATGTGTAGATGTCTAAATATTTACTTTTGTACAGCATTTAGTAACTCTGAAATAAATTTTCCTGTCCAGCTCCAGTGCAGAAGCCTGTACAGTTATGCAAACATGGCCCTGCCTCTCAGCAGGGGATATTAAATCTGACACTACATGGATTTAATTCAGACACTTGGCTTCTCAGACAGAACTGCACTTGAATGCTTTTGAAAATGCTGCCTTATTCAGCTAGAGCAAAAGAAGTGGTGTTAGCACAACCCTGTCAGTACCCTCCACCCCTCTGGGTAAGGATTGTCCCTGTGTTGAAGACAGCATCCATGGAAACTACAGAGGTGACTGCTCTCCACTCTTTTCCAGGTATACCACTGTCAGCTTCCTTGTATATTTCTCAACATTTGAATCTAAAAAAGCTATTAAAAATCTTAAATGGATCAGAGATAACATTTACTTGCTATTTACACACCTATTCCAAGTCAAATAACTCCCAGTGCCTCAGCCACCTTGCCTGATAATCAGGACAGCATATGGAATAGTATGTGCTTCTCCCTTTCACCTCCACTCTCTCCATCACTGCTGCAATCCAGTACCCAGAGCACTGTCCTGAATACAGATTTCCTTCTTCCTGCTCTTCTTATTTCCTTTAAGGCATTTTCCTCCCTCCTGTGGATTGACAGACTTATCAACACCAGCTAAGATTCATTTAATATGCCCAACATAGGCCAAACAGGATCTTGGCCTGTCGCTCCGTATTTTTTTCTCACAAAGAAATGCTTTTATCTGCAATTATTTGCATTGTCTGCTTAAATATTTAGCAAATGCAATAATTTGGTAGTCAGGTGTTGCTGTAACCTATCCTGAATGTTAAATCTATAAGCCAGTTCTGCAGATGCCTGCTTGGGTTTTTTGTTTTGTTTTTCTTCCTGGCTGTTATGAAGCAATATCCCCAGGAAGCAGGGACACAGCAGCACCTTGGGCTGGAGGCTGCACTCCCAGTCTCTCTGTTGGAGATGTGGAGGGGCATCCACACACATCAAGCCCGCAGAATTAATCCCAGATGCCAAATGTGGAGACCAGTATCATGCAGCAAAGCTTTGAATTTTTTATTTTTCCTTCATTAAGAGGCAGTCAAAAAGAAAAAAACTCCATTCTCATCCTCCTGAGTGCTGTCACACTCACTCATATGCACACATACTCTGCTGCCTTTCCAGTTAATACCAAGGGATGTAATGCCACAGTAAGCAGAGAACTGTACCTGATTTCCATGGATTATGGAGTATATTTTTATGGATCCAGTTGCAAAAGAATCATTACTTTTTTTTTTTTTTTGAGGTTTTAGTATTTTGCAAAAATATTTCCTTTTTTTTTTTTTTTTTCCTCTCTGTCCAATTTAAAATCTCCTCTGGCATTAGGCAAAACGTCTCTCTTATTAATCCCCATCAGTATAGTCCTAGTTTTCTGCAGATTCTCTGCTGGATGTCCTGACTTTCCCCCCCAGATTTCCCCACCCTCTTATTCTGCATGTGCTTATCCACCTGTAGGAATTCTCTCCTCGGCTACCACAACCTTCCTGCGGGCATGGAGCAGCTCTCCATGGGCAGCAGCATGCACAGGCACACAGAGCCATCCCTTTAATCTGAGGTTACAGGCCACTGTCAAGTGCTGGTGGACAGAGTGCAGGCCAGACTGTCAGAGGTGCCAGCTGAATGCAGAGCAGTCACACGGATATCACCTCTTGGTGATAACAGCAGAAAAAAACCCACCCTTTTATTCACTGTAAAGAGCATGGCAATGCATGCCCAACTCACCCACAGTCCTGAAATCAAATGGAGAAAAGGAAAGACTTGCATCTCTCTCTCCTTGTTTATAAACCTGTCTGTAACACACTCCAGGGCTACATGTCCCCTTTCTGATAGATGTGCAAAAGCCTGCAGATGGTAATTTTATCCAGCTCCCAAGCTAACACAGGGCCATATCTAGGACATCCTGGGGGTTGTGCTCTTGATGTTGGCACACAGGAGTATGTGACATCAGAGGATATCCTGCCTGCAGCTTCCCAAAATTACTGGAAAGGCTTTTATGGAAGATTTTACCTTTTTACAGCGAGTGACACTGATAGACAGCAGTGATGCTGTCATTCTTAGGGAAGTGACAGCGTTCCTGCCTCAACAGCACATTCACCTTGGTGCATGTGTTCTGATTTAAGAGTTTTTTTAAAAGACATCTTTAAAAAATTTTCTCAGTGTGTAACTGATATTGACACATCAAGGACACAATTATCATTCTGCTCACAGGGATGGGAAATGTTAAAAAAACCCCTTCAGCCCATTCCTAGTATTTTCTATTTATCATTCACCAAATGTACACTTTTTAAATTGTAATACTTACCTAAGATTTTCTCTAAAGTGTTGCCTAAGACTCTTGCCTAAGACTTTCTCTAATGTTTGGGGTTTTTTTCTCCATTAGCTCTCTCTCTGTCATCAGGCAAATGGCTTGGGAAAATCCCCAGAAGTCACTTGGGAGCACTTGTTGAACATTTGGAGTTACAGAGCAGCATCCACCTTTGGCAAGAGTTGTCTCTGATCTTCAGGACAGCATGGGAAAGTGCATACAGGGCATTCTAGTGCTTGCAGGCAGATATTTATCTCTATAGAAAAAGCATCCTCATGGCACAGGAAATCTGTCCCAGGAATCTTAGAACAGGCAAGTCCTTGAGCTATAGACTTCTAGAAACAGGGAGATGAGAGAAAATACTTGCCCTCTACTTCTAAACTCTTCTAGGCATCTGGGTTTGGCCATTATTGGATAAAGAGTTGTTGAGCTAGATAGACTACAGGTTTAACTGAGTGGGATATTTGTTATTAGAAGTGGTGATATTTGTTATTTTGGGATATCTTTTATTAGAAATGATTGATCCCTGAAAGAACCAGCTGATTAAGAAACCATCTTTCATGCATTTTTGCACCTCCATTGGCTTCAGCCACAATGATAGGTCCCAGAGCAGAATCAAGCCAGTGGCTGAGGTGTGATTTTTCAACACAAGCAAGAATTTTCTGTCCTGTTCAAGTTGATTGAGTCCACTGAATAGCCTCTGTAATCTATTTCAGCACTAAGAAGCAAGTGTGGGCCACATCTTGGGGATGACATGTTCTGTCATGGTCAAATGGCAGCAGATGGAAATGAAAGTTGGTGAAGTAAACAGTTAGGAGAAGGTGCTTGTCATATAACAAACAGAAGTGACTCATGCAATGTCCCCTTCCCCCTCCAGTCATTACATGAATCACCTCACCTGTGTCCAAGGAAAGGTCAAACCAATTTCTCAGTTCCTGGAAGAGTTTTCAATTTAAAAGTACTGCAGGATCATGACATTATTTAGTGTGAAGAGTTGTATGAGCTCTGATTCGGTTTAACATGGGATTACAGTACAGTTCTATTAAAATTGTCTTGATTACACAATGTGATAAACGTACATCTTGACTAGCTCTCACTGCCAACGCAGATTTTCCTTTTCCAAACTCCTTTGGTTCTCTCTTGCTCTTCCTTGGTATTTTTGATTGTTTGGCTTAGAAATACAAAGTGAGGAGATGAAGGAAACGACACTTTTGCTGGAGGAAGAAGCATAGGCTCATTTTAAGAGGGTGAGGAATTGGGATTAAAAAATAATTACTCTTTGTGGTTTCAACTGCAAACGCATCTGTGTTAGCCTAAGGGGGACATTCACTCTTTTTTGCTTCTCCCTCACATTTGGGCTCTACTGGCATCTTCTCTGTATTATTCAGAACCTAAAGTGAGAATAAGTACTGCTCTGGAAAATTTCAGCTTGTCAGAAGTGACACAGTGTTGGTAGGAGGAAGGGTTCTTTCATCCCATCGCCTGGCTTTTCCATGACTCTCCTCCTGCTCCCAGCCCCATTTGTTTCCATATTACATGCTTGTTACAAGGAAGAATACAGGAAGAAATTAATCCTATTATGGATTTCTTTCAAGGCACATTTCTATCATTTCCATTTTGGCTTGATCTTCTGTTAACTGTCATAAGACAAAATCAGGCAGATAGACATTTTTATTTTGTTCTCCACACAATAGGTTGGGTTAACCTATGTGGGATTCCCATGTGTAATTTACCCAGCTAATTTATGTGGAAAATACCAGCTCTCTTGCCCTAGCTTGGATTTCAGTTTGACTGAGTTTTCTCAGCATAAAAGCAAACTTAATTTCCAAATGAAGATGTGCTTTTTCCCCTTCTGAAGTAGTTTGTCTTTCTGCATAGATATGATATAAAGGAACATATATTTCCTTCCACTGTTTCCTTTTCCTCTTTTCAATTGTACACTCAAAAAGCAGGGGGTGAATGGAAAGGAGATGTCCTGTCAAATCTGGTCACTGCCATTACCATACCTGTCAAATGAATCAGGGGGAAGTGAACCTTTTAAAATAAGATGTTTAGATTCTGTACATAGGATCATGCTTGATTTTTACAACAAAATCCACCTATTTCTATCTGCATCTCATGCAAGACTGCACCCATCCTGCAAAAATCAATTGAAGGGTTTCTGTGTTATGAAACATAGGCACTTATTTTTTAATTATTGCACTCAGCTTAAGGCTATGCTGTCTCTGTGACTGGCTAACCTGGATCTGTTTTAACTCCATTACAACTCAAAATTCAACAGCATTAGCAGTTTTCACCACACAAAATTGTTATTGGAAATGCTTGTGCTGAGTCTGACTCCAAATATAACTAAAGCAACTAAAATGTTAGTTCTTCCTATAGATTATTTAGCCTGAATACAAATCAATAAGGATGCAATCCTCTATGATTCGAAAGAATTTATTTGCTTGTTTGTAGGAACCAGAAAGTAAGTTGAGGTGAATGAAGTGGAAAGAGCACTTCTGCTGAGTGAACTATAGGCTTGAGATTGAACAAAATCATTGACAGTTTTACCAGAGAGGGTTTGCAGATGCCCATCAAAATGTCTGTACACAGACTGGCCCTGCAGCATGGGAGCTGCAGAATGCACTGCCACAGGGGAGATCTGTCTGGGTATTTATACCATGCTCATTGCCATGGTAACAGAAAGACTTATGAAATGCAGACATTACGTACAGAGGTGTTTGTGCTTTCCTGCCTCTCTCACACTCACTCTTTCCTTCCCCCCAACCCTGGGGCTTTTATGGGTGGTTTAGTAGTGAGGAGGCCCAGAGTCAGCCAACAACTTGAATGGAGTCCCAAAACCTTGGGATTCCTGGGCCAGACTGGTCCAGTGTCTGCAGGAGTGTGCCTTCAGCACTGGATCCCGCAGTCCTGCAGTGATCCATCTGTCACAGGTGCTCCCGAGCCCCTCGAGAGTGCCTGGCCACTTCAGGGAGTGGAGGGAAGTCCTTCAGCAATATCTGAAGGTCACAACTGTGGAGAAGGGTCACCAAGACTTAACTCACAGAGTGCCTCCTGCCTCCCCAGGGATGGAGGGAGTTAGAGCCATGGGGTGGGAGGTCCTGAGCTCAGTTTGGTGGCGGGCTGTCTGCCAGGAGCTGAGAGGGGTTTCCAGGCTCTGGACCAGCACGCTCCATGGATCCCCTGCTTCTTTACACAAAACATTTCCTCAACCAGCCACATGCCAGGATCATTCAAGATGGGAGCCCTTCCTCCTGTGGTCACACCTGGCACTGACTGTGTGAATTTTAGGTAGGTATTAATCATGCTTTTGCACCTCTATCCCTCACTGGCTTGTTGTGCCACTTTTTTTCATCAATATCACTGTAATGTACCTGGGAGTTTATCGAATGAAGCAAATAGCAGTAAAAGTGTCCTAGCTGACTTCAAAAATAAATTAGTCTTTTTCTGCTTCTGTCTATAAAAGAGATCTACTCTAGGAGCTGGGTAATTGGTAAGCTCTGGCCCTCTTAGCCCACATCTATATAATTTGCAAAGCTGGGTTTAACATGATGCTTCAAGCTAATATGCTGACACAATCTAATTTTCTAAAGAAAAAGGCTGACTACAGATCTTCTGAAATTCTTTAAAATGTTCTGCTTAATCTTATGGCAGTATATTGTGCTAGGCAAGAAAAATGCAAGACCAGCTTTTGGGTGTTTTGGGTGTTTTGGAGCACTTAAGAGTCAGGAGTGCTGTGGAAGGAAAGGGAAGTTATCTCTTGTTTCCTGTGAACATCTTCTCCATGCTATAAGATATTGCTCACTCTCCTTGGCCAGATGAGGAATTTATAAATGGCAGGGAAATCAAGAATCCAGGAGACTCTGGAACTGGGAATTTTGATGCCTAAAGGAAATGAAACTATGCATTTCAATTACAGTATATTGTTGTATTTATGAATTTGTTAGTCTTTGGATTTAGAAATGGTTTTATTGTTAACGTAGTACTTCTTTTGCTGTAGCTACACACTTAAGTAGGCATGGTGCAACACCCAAAATTTCTACCTAGAGATACAGTATTCTGTACACAGTATGATTTCTAATTGCTTGAATAATACTACACAATGGAATAATTTCTTACACAGTGAGAGCTGTTTCTCACTGCTTGAGATATAATAACCTCTTGGGAAGTCACAGAGCTGCAAACTGTAATGATCTATGTAGAGCATTTTTGCTCAGTCTCTACTCTTAAAATGCTCAGCATTCACTAAAAAATGAATCAGGGGAAACTGGTAAAATAAGTTGCAGAAACAGAATGAAATGGCTCTTCAGATTTATATATAGAAGGCTTTTTAGACGCCCACACCCCCTATATTAAAAACAGTGATTCAGAAAATCAGCCAGCGGATTCCTGAACCAAAGCATTGTGTGTGATTTTTTGCAGCCCACATTTAAAGAGATGCATTGTTTACAAGAATGAAATGGGTATTACAGGGCACTTTTGCAATACAGCTGTCTTGTAGTGTAGTCACTTTACTTGGATGAGATTATGCTAGTTTTAATTTACCAGTTTAATTTGCTATATGCATCTGCGCATTTATAAAAACAAATTTTCTTCTCAGAAATATCTATGAAACGATTCACCCAGAAATGTACATGGTAATATTAAATAACTAAAACAGAGTGAGCCTGAAAAGAGTAGCAAAGTCACATATCTGATGCCTACAGCAAAGAACTGGCATTGGGAAGATGTTGTGGTTAAACCTACCTGCAAATTAAGTATTTGCCATCCAAATCCAGAATCCCCTTTTTGAAAGGACAGAAAGGGCTGGCTGCAGACCAAACTCCCTGCATCACTCTTCCAATCCTCCTTAAAGGTGAGCAGCCACTGGAAACATTTTGGTTTGTTGGTCAAATCACAGTGGCAAATGTTAGTTAAACATTTAGTTTAGTTAGTTAATCTCCCTGCCACAACCTGTGGAATTGAGATAAGGGGGAGGTTCCCAAAATGATGCCACCTACTCCCCTGGCACAGGATGTCCCAAGGCCGGGGAGGTGCCTCAGTGCCAGGGACCTAGCTGGCATCAGGACTGGGTACAGAGGCAGCAGCTGCCCTGGACCCACCTCCCAGCAAGTGATGCAGTCCAGAACAGGAGGTGCACCATTATTTAGAAAGCTGCAGCTTTTCTTATGAAGGCATTCTCACTTCTTGCCAAGCAGTGAGACAGATCGATGCAAGTCTGCTGCAATACACAGAAAACCATAATGAACAGGAGCCTCATCAGGGGAGACCCACAGACCCAGTCCAGGGGCTGGACTGCAGATGCTTTTTGCACAAGGAGCCCAGGGAAATGTGTGCTGTTTCCATTTCCTTCCTCCTCACTCACAGCAGGGCGAGAGCTGCTGGTGCAGTACAAGTAACACGGGTGGTGTTTCAAAGGCACTTCCACAGACTGGAAGGTAAGGCAGTGCCAATTGCAAGCTGATATATTGTGAACAGTCATGTGCCCTGAAACAATTTTATATTGATGTGTATTGATGAGCCTAGGTCTAGTTTTTAATAAAGTTCTTAGTGTTATTGACCCACCTACCCGAGAGTGTGAGCTCAGACTGCAAAACTCGGAGCAGACTGGCAGCTTGGCACCAAGAGGGGGGACTCTGCTTTCCCAGATGGAGAAGCTGCTGTGCAAGAGCTGCCAGCCCTGACAGCAGCTGCCCAGGGGGAGGCAAGAACGCCCCAGATGGACGGCTCCTTGCTCAAACCCTGCTCCAAAGACATGAAAGAGAGGAACCACATACTGCAGAAACCCTCCTTCCTCACCAGAGAAAATAGCATATGACCTTCTTGAATGCCCTTGCACAGCTGAGTGTTTGATTTTTGTCGTGAATTACATTCTAGGCTCAGTATGGAACAGGATTGATGGTGGCTGTGCATGTTATATAGGCATGTGAGCAGACTGAAAAGCTGAGTAATAATTCTGAAAAAGATACACCCTAAGGACTTTTTAGGCATTAGGGGTATCTAGTACCTTTATGGACTGAAGAACTTTAGCTATATATTCCCTTCCAGGCTCCTCTGCTAGAAGAGCAGTGAAGGAACTTTCTAAAATATCAGTCAATGTTTCACCCACTGCCATCTATGATCTTTTTCTGGACAGAATAAATACTGGGAAGGACTTTTCTGGATGGAAATTAAGAGTAGATCCTGTACCTCAGAGAAACAACAAGCCTTTGTTTCCCTTACAGTGTTAACAAGGAAGAGAGGTTTGCTGTATAGGGAATGGCATGGCTACAGCTACTAAAAGTAGCTGTCATATAGGATGAAAGTTAAGAATAAGGTACATATTCACAATATTTTTGTGTGCTTTTTTAGACTAGAAATCAGTGCTGTGCAATCTTCTGTGTTGATGTGGAGACCAGATTTTGCTGGACAAAGGGAGAAACTGTAGCGCAAGGGCAATTACTGGCAGAGTTCCCATGGATGTTAAGGAAAGGCAGGACTCACACCAAAGGAATTTGAAGTAGTTGGTTTCATTTCGAGTGTGGCCTCTTGTGTGCTATTTCTCCACTGCTTTTCAAAACTAAGCTGGTGATCGCAGAAAGGATTGTCCTGCATGCCTTCATTCCAGAGGAATTTATTCCAGAATAAAGTCACCCCACCATGCAGTAGCAAGACAAGGCTTCCTGCTCAGTCCCCTTCCAGCCTGTCAGGCCTGTGCTGGAGCAGTCTGATTTTAAAGGAAATGTGAGACCCAGCCAGGGACTGACCTCTGCAAGGAACCGGCAGCAAATGGAACAGCAGCTCAGCCAGTGTGGCCCCGTGGAAACAGCTCAGGTGGGATCTGAGGTGGTTGTTTGTGTATGAGCAGTCCGGGGCAATCTCAGGAAGCAACGGGCTAAGCCCACCCTGGTGATAAAGATGGTGAGACAAAGACGGTGGGTTTATTCTATTGCTGTCACTTGGGCAATTAGAGCCCCCGGAGGTGGCACCGGGAAGAAATGAAGCATCAGTCCTCAAAGAAAGCTGTGTTTGAGGCGCTGGAGATTCCCCTGATTAATCTCTCACTCTCTCTCTCTCTCTCAGATTGTGACAGCCTGCCGCGAGTCTGCAACACTTTTCTCTGGAACTCCACGTAACCTAGAGCTAGGAAAACAGCACTTCCACAAAATGCATCAGGTCCTGCAAGTGATGGTTTCCTGATGCATCCTGCAGGGAATCCACCGGAGGGATCCTGCTGTATGGGATTTGTGGGAAGGGTTGCCTTTAACCCTGGGCTCTGGCTGTGGGAGCTGCCCGGTGTGGGGCATTGTGTGGGGTTGTGTAATCCGAATGAAAGACCTTATTGTGATGGGTGCTGCCTATGGCATAGGAAACTGTTGTGAGATTTTCGGGCTGAGGCCTCCTGTTAACTATCCCAGCACTGTGCTATTTGTGCAGAGATTGTGCTGTGCTCTCATAAAGAGCTTTTGGAAGACAATCCAAGTGACAGATGAGTATGCTGGAGAGGAAAAAAGAAAAGAAAACCAGTGTATGGGTTGCAAGAGTAGAGGTATGCTGGAAAGTCCACCATCTTCTACTCTAGCCTTTCTACAGTGAAGCATTACATCCATTGAGCATAGCATTTTTTCTTTCTTCTTACCCTGAAATTTTGTATTTAATGAAGACTATTCATGCATATTTAAATTAGAATAAAACCACAAAGTTGATAAAGCCCAATGTGGACAGACTGGAGCATTAGAGAAGAATCCAGGAGACTAAACATAAAAGATCAAGTCATGAATAGGACTAAAAATTGTTTAAACCTATGTCTGGACTACCAAAACATCAACTGTCATGTTGGATCACTTTTCAGATATTTGGAAGCCGTACAAAGTTTCCTCTGTTAGTTAATTACTCCCTTAACTGTCCACTACAGAGTTTCTTTCATTTCCTCTCCCAAACATCTGGCAGTAGATCCTGCAGAAGCCCACAGTCAGCAGGATATGCAAGCAGGAGCCTAACTTTAGTTCATGAGTCATCTCCGTGGCTCCAGTGGGACAGTTCAGGTGGTTAAAGTTAAGCATGTACTTAAGTACTTTGCAGAAATGAAATGGATCTGTGCCAGAGGGAGGTTGCTGCCTAGGTAGGAACTGGTCATTTGCCTGTCCTTAACCATTTATGAAAGGGATTTGTATAAAATACAAATACCCCCCTCTGCTGTGAGAGCAATGATTCCTGATTTTTAAAAATGGAGCCCTGTCAGCCTTTACAGTTTCTCTCAGCCCCCCTGTTATGATCAAGCCATTAGCTGGAAAGTTTGATCAGGTTCAGCAGAGCAGGGAGTGATTTCTCACCCTCACCTTACCCAGCTCAGTGAGCCTGCAGGGCACAGAGACAGCCCCTGCTCCAGGGTATCTGCTTTGTTACACGTTCTGCTTTCCTGGTAGCCACAGTTCAGCTGCTGACCTGGAGCTGTGTTTGCAGGCAAAACTCTTAGTCTGTGGAATCACCATCAACAAGCAGCCCTTCCCATTGCATAGCATGGAACCAGAGTACCTCCTCTCCTTCATCCAGATATTCAAAGAGCTTAAAAAATCCTTATTTTTTAAAATTCTGTTTGGAGCTCTCTTACTCAGGCCATGGTAAGCACCTTCTCTGGAGCCTTGATCACCACAAGGCCTGCAATTACTTCTGTTTGCGTTGTGGTCCCGTCTCACCACACCCTGGGTGTTTGTCTTCCCCTGGGTCCAGTGCCACAAACCTGGCCACAGGTAACCAAGTGATGGAGCAGGTGAGCTTTGGGCTTTGTGGTAGTAGAGCTCATGCAGAATACAAGACTTGTATTATTGTACCCATACATGATGTGTCTGAATAATCCCTTTAATAAAATCAGATAGTGATTTGTAGCTGAAAGAATGGTTTCAAAACTCTCTAAGACTATCTGTGTCACCAGTAATTCCCTTTTTTTTCCTGAACATAAAAGATGAAAATCAACTTTTGCCAAATAGAGAGCAATTTTTCCTAAGCCCTAATATCTACGAAGTATTTCTCCTTCCACGTTTTCCCCAACCTGTCAGAATCATAAGACTGAAAATTATAAAGCCAGCAGCTTTGCTAGAAAATGTCAAGCAGCCACACATTTTTCAGAAGAACAGAGTCTACTTTATGCTGGGTAGCATTGTTTGAAATTGAGTTTTCAAAGTGCACAATTTTTCATTTCCAAGTCAAGGCTAATGGAAAAATTTCACTTCCAAAGGTAAGATATGGGGCAACCGAAAACAGGGAGTTAGAAAAGAACTGCCATCTCAGCAATCATTTTGAACATTAGGATCACTTGACATTTTAAAACTGGTGGCAGTGATTCACTTATCAGAGGGACTTAACTAGGATTTGTTTATATGTCTTTCAAATACTAAGTGTAAATCATCAGTCTTCCATGCCTCTGTTTTCTCCTCTGCAGGGTTCCTCTAAGCTCCCAGAGTTTCCCTCACCCATTGAATCATCGTGTGAAATGGAGTTTAATATTTATTCTCCATCCAGCATTAAGCAAACTTTTTCTTCCTTCAGTGGTTTTAGTTTGTGCTTATGGAGCATGGAGGCAGCTTTCTGGGATGGAGGAACCAAACTCATGCCACATGAAGGAGTCTCTATTCCTACTTGCCTCAGCCTCAGAGGCCAAGACCATTCACATGAAAGGCAGATTGTTGCAAATTAATTAAGAAAATGAGCATGAAGGTGAGTAACAGCATTATAGGAAACTACAGAGGAAAGTTTTGGGTTGACATGTTTAAGAGAAGTCAACTCAGGGGGCTTTTTTTCATACAGTACATGGGAAGGTTGCTTTGGACAGATCTCAGGGAATGGATGCAGGGCAGCATTGTCACACACTAATGCCCTCCTGCTGCTAAGCAAATATCATGGCCTTTATTTAAATACACATGCATAATAAATCTTTGGCAAACAACCCATGAAAACTACCAGCAGTTTCCTTGAAATTAAGAATATTCAAGTGTTTCTCCATCACAAGAAATTTTTGGTGCAATGCCTCTGTTCTAGCTAAAAAGCCTCTTCCGGTCCTGCCACACAATTAATTCCCACCTTCCACTGAAATTCCTGCTAGAAAAAACTGAGTGGCAGCCTGCTGTCCTGGGCCAGGGTTCTGTCTGATTTAATTTCAAGGCAGTCAGAGGAAAAAATGTGGGAGAGGAGCAGCTTTGAAAGGGCACATGGGAATGACCTACCATGGCAAAGGAGAAGAGTGGTGGAGTCAAGAAACAGGGTCATCTTCTCCACAGGATCATCGTCTGCACCGTTTAAATACACGTGTAGTTCTTGCAGACATGTTTCCTGCTTGTTTTGACTAGAGGAAATAAGGTAGCAGGGAATACAAAAGTGTCAGGCAAAAGGATTTATGTCAAATTACAGCTTGTACAGCTGTCCCTGGAGCTAGGCTAGGCTGCCCAAAGAAGACTACAGAAGAGAAAATGTCAGTATAGTAGAAGAAATTCTTCTTTCTGCTCTTTGCATCTCTTTTCCCTTCCCATACGTTTCCCCAGACTCTTCTGTCCTGCTTTTATTCCTTATAGTAACCTAAAAATGTTCTGGTGGCTTGACATTAATCTTATCACCATTTCTTGTGCAGCTGAGTAGAGAACACAGCCTGAGCAAGAAGCTGAGCATCATACAGCAGAGTTTGGAATTAGCCTTGTACATCCTGGACTTTCCCTTTTTCCCACCTTGTCCCCATTTAAGTGCTTCATACTGAATTTATCTATAGCCTGGTCTCACATGCTGCTGTCAATGAGCTTTTCTTTTAGCAGGCTCATAGATTTAATAAAACTTCTTTTAGAAAGCATTTTACTTTGCATTATCCAGTGATTGTTTAATAGCAGCCAAGATGTATTCTCTTAAAATGCATACCTGAACTTGCACATCTATTGTACCTGCCACTTACAGAATCACAACAGTCTGCTGGATTACTGGTCCCTAAACAGGGAGTTTATCACTCCAAACACTCAAAAATGCTTTTAGAGGGCAAAAGCTTTTATCCAGGCCAATTACTTACCTAATGCAAAATTTTCTGAGGAGCACTTTCATTTAGAGAAGAAGTCAAGAAAAGAAAACCTGCTCAAAAAATTAATTTTAAATTGCTTTGTGTGAAAGGGATGCAAGTGTTTGATGCAGTAGTCATATTAATGTGCTTGCTAACTCTGTCTGGAACAGAAAAGGAATATAAACAAATTATTTCATACAGTGTAGTTCTCTCTATCTGAGAGGAAGTGAAACTGCAATGACGCCATTTAACCCTTGCAGGATCAGATATTAGCAGCCTAGTTTAAATTACAGCATTGTTTTGCACGTTTTCTTATCCCAAGCAGAAGCAGAGGCAAATGGATATGCATTCTTCTTAAAGAGAGGGAACCTGTCAGTGTATGCCTGCCTCCTTTCAAAGATGTTACAGGAGGGCATGGTTTTTACAAAATCAAGTAAATGTTGTTATTCAATGGCCAGTTGTGACCCCTCATTTAAAAAAAACAGCAAATGAAGCCAAAATTTAAGGAGAAGAACTTGTTGTTAAACATCTATTTTACACTTTCATGAGCATCTCAGACATATTATGAATAAATGTAATTTGAGTAGATGCATATTATTTTGTAAGATAATGCAAGGGGGGTTTAACAATCTCTGATGAAGTGTGACTCGCTGAGGAGCGTTTATTCCCATTAATATGCTAAATAGCCCATCACCGGCAGCCCCCAGAATCAGCAGTCAAAACCTTTTGCTGAAGGAAATGAAATGCACAGACATCAAGGTCAAGCACGACAGGTGCCACTTCTGCTGCACAAAAGTCCAACCTGCACACTCCACTGACAAAACGTCCCTGCTGCAGGTAAATGGCTCAACCTTTGTTCCCTGCTGCCACGGCAGAGATGCAGCCCCCGGAGGGAAGGAGAGCTGCCGGTGTTGTGTTACTGTGTCTGCACAAGGGGTTTCCTCTGGCAGCAGACAGGCAGCTCTGCCTCTTTATACCCCCAGCACATGGAGGTGTGTTGGCACTTCCTCACAGCTGGCAAAACTCTGTAACAGCACCCTGGGTGTCCACACTGGACAGTACAGTCTATTTTTGAGCAATTATTGCCTTGAGAGCTTACACAGCCCTAAAGGTAGATTTTTTTTTAGGAAAAAATTCTACTAGCATTTACCTTTGGCTTTAGAGGGAACCAAATAATGTTTTGCTAAACAAAAGAATACATCTGAAGAAACCAGTGGCAAAAGAAACCAAAACAGATTTTATTACAGGTGTCAAGGCTTAGCTGCGAAGGGGCAGATGTGTGGTGAGCATCACTGCATAGAAATATCTGCCTCAGTCCAGAAGGAAGCTGAATTTGTGGCAGCTTTCTTCTTCTTTCAAAAGCCTTTTGGTTTTTGGAGAATGGAATGCAGTTCCTTCTTTCACCACTACCTTTCCCTCAGAGTCTGATGCAATTTTTAGTTATTGCTTTGCAAGGAAAATTGTTTATGATTCTGCAAACATGGAGAAATATGTTACTCACATTTCCTCATCCTTCAGGTCCTGGGAGAGAAACAGTGGGATTCCTCTGGCCAAGTGTGCATTTCTGCAAGCCACCAAAGGATCTTTGCTGTGTCATGTGGAAAAAAGCAGGCCCTCAAAGGGCATGACTCTCCCATTTAAAAATAGTTGCCTATGGAGAAGTTAGTCTTTTTAAAATATCAGAGGAGTATTTATCACCTTTAGCTGTGTGTATCTGCACCAGGATGGGGTGAACTGCATCCTAAAGCAATTTACTCCTCTTCAGTTGGCTCCAAAGAGAGCCTTGCCAGCCATGCCAGTGCAGCTGTCTATACTGCAGAGGTCTGAAGTTCATAGAGTCCAGTTTTGTCCCAGAATGTCCTCCCACATCAGCCTTTTCAGTCACAGCACTGCACAGGCATTGTGCTCAGCGTGTGCTTCATATTTCTGTAATTCTCCTCTGACATCCCTGACTGTGTTTGACAAGAACCCAGGTGCTGTTTGTCTAGCACATGGAGACCTCAGCTCTTCAGGGCCACCCCTGCAGCTAATGGGGCTCACCTGGTCATTGAACACTTCCTTTAAGGCTGCAGGGAGTGCCAGCCTAGGATGGGAAGGCCATTGCTCTAACAGTGTGACAATGAAGTGGAGCAATAGCAGAAGGCCATGTCACCCATCCCACAGGCTCAGAGCACGCAGCTCCTTGCTGGTGTAACTCCAGGTGTGGTTTGACATTACAGCAAAAAGCCTGTCTAACCACTCAGTGCAGCTGAAAACTCCCCCTCTGCTGTGCCCAGCACCAGTTCCCACCCTTCCTCCTCCTCCTCGCTGGCTCTGGGAATTCTCCTGGGAGCCAGTTAAACTCACCCTTCAGAAGAAACCATTTTCTTTCTCTGGTCTGTCTCTCATCAGTATCTAAGGAGCGCTGATGGGGAGGGCAGGAAGACAAAGATGAGGCCACAAGGATGGGAAAGGGCAGGGACTGCCCTGGTTGAACCTTCAGGGGGAAGTTTTCTGTCGAGGCTCAATATCTTTCAGTTGAAGCTTGCCCAGAACCAGTTGCCTTATCTCGTGTGATGAGAAGTAACATCCTCACCTCCAGTAACTTTATATTTACCTTGAACTTGTGCTTCCCAGCTCCTAAAACATTCCAACAGCATTTCATTTGAAATACTCCAATACTGGAAATCCTCCAACAGCATTTCATTTGAAATGCTGCTTGCTAATGTGCTAGATGTGCTTCCATCAAGCATGGGTAGTCGTCTTCTCTAAGGCAGAGATAACTGGTAGAGTTCTAAACCCTGAGAGTATTGCCTGCTCATCTACTGCCTCTTCTGCTTCAGACCCTGCACTGACAGGAGACAGATGCCTTCAAACTTTGCCTAGGCTGTCACCTCAATGTCACCTCGAAAATGGCAACACTTTAGGGCCAGCAGGTGAGCAGTGAAGCAGCAATGATCACCAGAACTTTCTTCAACCAAAATGGATTGTGGTTTTCTTAGTGCCCTTAACAGTGATTTATGATTAATCCATAGTCTTTTCAAGTAACTGTCTCTTTATCACCATCTTTTAATTCTTGGCATTAGAAAAGGAGATTAATTTGATTATTTTCTGTAATTTGAAGTGGTCACCAGTCTGTGGACTCTTTTCATCTGTTTCTTGTTTCTCCAAAAATGGACCAGCACAGCAGCTTGTGAGTAAACTACCTTCAAGAACCAGAACTTAGTTAAGTCAAACCTAAGTCATATCCTGGGTTTCTCAAATAAGGCTTCAACAAAAAGGCAAGTGTGGGAACAAAGACCTTAGAAAAGCTTCTTTTGTCATGATCATTTTCATGACCACCACAACTTCTCTTCCCTGATCCAAAGAGACCAACAAAAGGCCAGGGCTGGGTCCTTTTTCTTGCTGAACGAGATGTTCCAATTTATCTCACAGCTATGTGATAAAGACAGCTTGAAAAGGGTTTAACCAAAGTCATTTGCCAGCTCTTGGTTCTCTGGCAGCCCTGAGGAAAAGAGCACCTCTCCCTGCTCTTCTTCCCTGGGGCTGCTCTCTGCAGTGGTGGGAGGCCTCACAAGTCTCATCTCCCTCTGGAAGATGAGATGATCTAGGTCCTGCCCCTCATCCCAGGAGGTTCCTCTCAGGTCCCTCGTTGCCTGGCAGCAGCTTCTGATCACTCCTGAGCAACACATCCACATCCTTCTCAGGAGCAGTTGCCATCCTCAAATCCTCCAGGCTGGCCTGATTTTCCTATACCACTTATTAATGTTCATAATTGCAAAATAATTGGGCCTGCTGAGTTTGTAATGAAGGCACAATTTTAAATGCTGTAATCAAAGAACTTTCAATTGGATTAAGACTTGAGTGTCCTAGTGGTTTAATTACATGCCCAGGTAAGCACAAATAAGCCTTGGGTTTACTCCTGTCTTTCAGACAGGCCACAGCAAAGCCTTTGTGCCCACTTGGTATCACTGAAGATCTGACACTAATTGAAGGTTGAACCCCAGGAGCCAGGACTCCTACGTGGCATCCCAGGCAGTGAGAGTCAGCCCCAGACATGCACAGCTCCTAGGGTGAGACACCACTAGATTTACTCAGTCAACATGACAGATATCACTGAAGAATTCCTTGGGAGGAGGCATCCTGTGAAATGAAAGGCTGAACTGAAGGGTGTGCAGCTTCAGAAGTGCTCCAAATCAGCAAAGCCACTGAAAAGAGGGTGTCCTCCTCTCCCCTTGCTCCCAGCCATCGTTCTCAGCCATGCTACATCCTGCTCTCTCTGGAAAAAATTGGTTCTATATCCACATGGAAAAGAAGATATTGTTAAAGGCAACTCTTTTCTTTCTTTCCTTTTTTTTTTGTCTCGAGGGACTACACAAATATTTACAACAGCATGGTGAAAACAGGGAGCCCAGGGACAGGGACAAGATGCTGGTGGTGAGAGGAACTCCTTAAGAGTGCTGGGAGTGTCGGAACCCATATGCATAAATGCTGGTCAAATTAAATCCTAAGGAGAAAGGTGAGAATGACGAAGTTTAAAGGGGGTTATTAAGCTTGAGTCCTATAAGGACAAATAATTATTACCGCACTGCACCTCTGGAAAGGGCATTAGAAAACGTGGTCTATCAGGCAGCTTCAGACAGTCCCTGGTGACAAACTTCCTAATCTGGGGCATGGGGAGACGCCGCACTGCAAAGGAGGTCTGAGCAATAAGCAAAACACATTGGGACTTCAGTTTCACTTCTGCTTTGGCTGGCTTGAAACCCTTTTCTAGTTGCAGTCTTTGAACTCCTCCCAAGCACACTCAGGGACTGGTTGGTAGGCAGGATGTGTTGCAGCTGCCAGAGAAATTAATTGGAAGAGAAATGTAGATCAACACCATCAGCTGCACAAACACACACACACACACAAACACACACACGTATCAATTTAACTACTCCAGTTTAGAAAAATTGAGATAAATTGGTACAATCTTCCTTCTGGACAAGGTTAGAATGTAGATGCTTTCAGCTTGTCAGGTGCAAAACCGGACAAGCTACAGCAACACCAGGAAAGGGAAAATACATCTGTGGGTCTATACCAGCTACAAAAGTGTTATAACCAAATAAGTGTGAAAATAGATAGGGGCTGCCCATATTTTTGCAACATTTACATCTACATACACCATACTAAGTTTAATTGTAGTTGATAGCATTTTTCTAGAAGCACAGTGGTTGTTTTCTTTTACTGCCAGGTGGTTTTTCTTCATCTCTCTGGGATGTGTCTCCTTTGATGCCCTATTGAAGCCAGTAAAAAGCTGTGAATTGTTTTGGGATCACCAGGAGTTCACATTAAATCATAAACCTCAATGCAAAAAGAATTTAACAAATGCAAATCTGTAGTCATTGAATTTTGACTGTTATGTAATTCCTGAACTTTCATGGACATCCTTATAATATTTACTCAGTTTAGAGGTAAGAGGTACAACCAGAAAATGATTATTTCAAAGAGAAAAAACAACCAATTGCCTTAATAGGCTGAAGCATCCATGAAAGTATTTAAATGCAATTTATCTCCATTGTAAAGATTCAGCATTGAGACATGGGTTCTCTGCTGCTGATCATACTAGAAATTATTCCAGCTCCATTTTCACATATTGATAATAATGACAGTGAATTATATTTTATAATTATAACCATTATATTGTATTTGTACAAATTTTATTTAACAGGTTAAAATTATAATCTAATCTTATTAGCAAATCATCATCTTTGGCCTATCTTTGAAGGGAGCAAGTGGAACAAAAGCTAAAAGGTGGGAGATTCACCTGTCCAAAGGTAAATGTGTTGCCTTTTCAGAGAGAGGCCCTTTGGCTGCCTTTAGGCAGCACAGAGGTGGATGCTATGGGAATGATTGCTCTTAGTTTAGAGCAGCCCAAACCAACCTATTTTGCCACTTCTTACACTCCTAAATGTACACAGGGACACCACCTGATGTTTTATTTACTCAGTAAATTTGAGCAGACATCAGATGTTAGTTTTTCCAAGAGGATAGAAACGCCACAGTTTTGTCAAATGTGACTGAAAATGGGAAATGATGAGGGAAACAGCTGCTCTGCCTGACGTCTGCACAGGATCCATGAACACATCTAGGGGGAAAGGGAAAAGCAGTGTTTGCTAAATTGATTTATTTGTGTTAGCTATGCCATATAAGCATATTCCCAGACTATTCCTCTTCACAGGGTGATGAGAGCTGAACCTTCCCTGTGGTCCTGAACCAAACCCATCACCTTCATCCAGGAGCCCCTGAGGGGATGTGGGGATGTTTCAAACCCCTCTACAGCTGCTGAAGGGGAAGTTTAAATAAATTGTGTGCTTCCTCAGCACTAAATCCTCCTGCTCCTGAGATGCTTGCCGACAAAGTGAAGTGGATTTTTCTTGAAGTTAATGTCACTTTAAGGATTCGTGTAAATCCTTCATGCGTTTTGCTTTCATTTTCAGTATGACTGAATTTTATGGTATAATCATATCAACTCTTCCACTTGAAATTCAGTCTTGCACCAAGGGATGGTTTCTATCATTGTGTCTATAGTCAGTAAAAACAAGGCTTTGAGCTGCACAGAAACCAGCTGAAACACTTTACAGACTCTTTTCCTTTTCACAATATTTAGTTCCTCAGACAATAATCAAACCTAGAGAGGAGTTTAATTTCCTTCTTATGGACATAACCTCAGGAATGATTAAACTTTGGGCTCAGTTTGCAACACGCAATTTCTGCTTCATCCAGCAGCTCTTGGCAGGTTGTTTTGGGGATTATGTGGTACAGAGTCGGTGCTGGCAGCAGTGATCATCCATGAGGATGGCCCTGGCACATCCCAAGGGGAGTGAGGAAGAAATGCCACCCTTTGCCTTTCTCAGAAAGCTGTGGCAGGAAAGAGGGAGCTCAGACCCACCCTCTTTGGAAGAGCAAACAAGACATCAGCTGCTCCCTGAGGTCTCCCTGGGAAACGCACAGCTCATAGGAGCTCTGGATCTTGTGGTTCCTCTCCATGAATGTTGCCTAAAAATAGAGCTGAAATGTGACTCTTCAAGATACAGCCTTGTGGTAAACAAAGAAATTGAGCACATAGCCATGAAAGTTTTGCTTATTTTTCTATCGTGGTCTGTAAACTGTTAAAAGCTATTGATTGTAGCTTTTTATTTTAGGGTCAATGGCCAATAAGCTTAAGAAAACCTTCTGTTGCTCCACTAGTCCAGCTTGGTAAAGATCTCAGGGGCTTCTTGCCTGTTTCCAAGCTTTTTTCCAGTAGGCACTTTGATTCAGTTAGCTTACAATGTAAATGTTCTTTGTAGATATATGACAAGTAGTATAGACATTTACATTATGGTTGCCTGAAACTGTCCATTATAACTTAATTTTCAGTAGACTGGGTAGACATTTTCCAGAATTTACATCAGATTGAAAGGAGAAGCCATTTGCATGTGCATGTTGGACTTGTTCAGAGCCACAGGGAACATCACACCCTGGCCTTGCCACAGGGAACTGAGCCTCTCAGGGAAGACACAGACAAAATTGATGATACTTTTCCAGGCTTGCTTTGCCAAGGACAGCCGTGATTCTGAAATTGCCAAACTCTTGAGCATCCTGAAGGATCCTTTAGTGCAGGTGGCATAACCTGGTGTGTTTCCATGCATGCCCATAGCTTTTCTCTCACATCTCAAGCCTTCCCAAGATATCTCAGAGAAAGGCTGCTCGGGAGGGACTGCTGCTCAAGGGAGATTCTTGAGGGTCTGACAATAAGGAATCTAGGAAGTCTAATGATCAACATCCCTCCTTTCCCAGCTTCCTTTGGAGGAGCTCAGCTCTGTCTTTCTCAGGATGCAGGAGTGGGAGAAGGGGTGAGACAAGGATGTGTGAGACAGCTGGACTCAGCTACCAAAAAGGCTGCTGCCCTCCCTTGTTCAGAGATGTACACAAGCTGAACTTGCAAGCCTTGCTTTAATAATGACTCCATATCCATTGTAAGCTGCCTTCCCACTTATCCATTATATACTGCGGAAGTGGAATAGGCTAAAATGGAGCTGAGGCTTCTTCAGCATTCTTTACATCTGCTGTACACTCCTCCTTAGGCTCTACTTCTTGGGAGGTGGGATGTTTTATTTTATTCTATGTGGTCTTTAAACCCCACAACTCACCTGGACTCTAGGCTCTGCCAAGCTCATGCAGGCAGATGGCCAGGAAGCCAAGCAGAGATCCTCAAGAGTGCATGGAACAAAGGCTCAAGAAACTTCATTTTTTTGTCATACCACTACAGTTGTTCACCATTATTGCACCAGAAATGGCGTCTCTGACTATTGTCAGGACAAACTGTCAGCACTGGTAGAGGAGTAAATGTGTTGGGCAGCAATACTGCAAGGTAGAAGCCATAAACTGGGCCACTTTCCTCCTCTAACACCAAAGCATCAAAGACAGCCCAGAAAAGACAGAAAGAGGACAAAACCAAAAGCATGGAGACTTGAGCAATGAGGATTCAGCAATGCCTATGTTAAAGGCCTGTAAAATGTCATGTAAGCCTTTAAAGACCAACTTACACAAATCTTAGGGGGTCTGCATCCCATGTCTTGCTGTCCTGCCTCCTCTCAGCATGCCTGACACGTTTCCCATCTTTGGTTCTCTCACCACCTCTCCCCTTATGGATATGCATCACTAGCCTAGTTCCTTTCCTAAAGAAGGAATTAATTTCCTAAATACTTCCATCATGCTCTTGGCTTCATCTGGTTTCTCCCACATTCTTTCTGCATCTCCTTCCAGCTTGGGAAGATGATGCCTGCACATTTGTCATGCAGCAGGAATGTCATCCAGTCCATGAATGTAGCCAGGAGTGCAAACTTCATGGGTTTTTTTCCCCCTGCAGCTGACTGACCCTTCCTGTCACCAATTTATCATGCTTTCATCTAGCTCTGAAAAATCCTGTTAGAGTGTTGCAATAGGGCACCACACCACTCTGAGATGCCTCTTCTCTTCCTTTCAGAAATTTCATGGGTATTTTTCTTTAGTGTCTTACCTGGAAAAGGAGCATAACCTTGAAATAAAGCCCTGCTAGCTACCACCCCAAACTTGATATGGACAACCAGCTTTACATTACATTTTACAAAAACCATGGTGCTGAGTGCTGTAATCTTTACAGATGTATTTTTATTAAATTTACACCTACAGTTTTTGTGCAGTCAATCTCGCAAATGACAAACACAGGCCTACTAATAAGTCAGCTGAGAACTGCACAGAGGAACCAGGCTGGGATGATAAAGATTTTGTTGTTGTTAAGGATGTCATGAACAAGGGGAAGCAATGAATGCATTGCCTTGGCAGGATAAGAGCTCTGAAGGAGCCCAGGCATGCCCAGTCCATCAGAAGAGGAAAAAAGAAGGCTGCAGATAACATTCTCTCCAGCATGCAAAAGAGGAACAGAAACTATAAGAAGATGTCACAGGGAAGGCAGAAGTAAACACAAAGACAGCTGGAGAGTTTCTGGAACAAGGGAGGAGCAGGAAGGCGTGAGGCTGAGAATTGACTGAATCCTCTGTGCAGTCACTCTGGTCACAGTTTCTCCTCTCTTCTTCCTGGGGTGGACAAGCAGGAAACTGGGTTATGCTCCCTCAACTTCTGGCTCTGTGTGCACATGCCCAGGGAGAGACTGCAGCTAGACCAGGCAGAGAACATACGGGATGACACAATGTGGATAAATGGAAATTTTGCCCAGTTCAAACTTTCAGGACAGAAGACAAGGTAGGAGCATGCAATGGGATTAGATGTACTCCTGATTCTATGCAGTACATATGCTTTAAATGCCTCAGTCCTAAAAACACAGCATTCTGGAAGCAAATTATCCCTTTTCTGCTCAAACAGGCACACCTTTCCAATACTGTCCCTCTCTTGGCACAGGGAGACAGAACATCAGAAAGTGAAGACCCAAGGCATTTGGAGGAAGGAAAGGGAACCCAAAGGGAGAAAAGGCATCTCCCAGTGAACCACATGGAGTAGAGGCAGAAGAATACAAGGCCAGGGGCAGGGGGGAATGGGAGATAAAGTTATGATGAATGGTATGGGAGAGGTAAGAGTGTCATTGAAGGTCAGGGAAGAAAAGGGCAAGTGCAAAGATAAGCCAGCAGGTCTGGAGGAAGAAGAGAATATGCAGGAAGAATTGGGTGATGAAATCTCCTTGGAAAGATGAGTGGTGTTGGGGTAGAGGGCTTCACAGCACTCTGGGAGGGATTCACAGCTCCGTGACCTGCACTCACATCCAGCAGCTGATGCTGCCTTGGAAGGACAAACGTACTTGTCCCAAGCAGTGACTCTTTCTTCTGGGCAACAAAGAAGCTTTGGAGTTGTTGCTGCTCATGCTGAGGGGTTTGGCACTGGCAGGAGCTGTTGTCCTGTTCATTTACAGAGGTCCCCACCTCCAGCAGTACCCAAGGAACTCGACTGAGCCCAGGTGCAGCCAAGTGCACACCTGCCTACAGCATGTGATGTTCACTGCCAACAATTTTGTAGCTCATTTTAGGCACCCTCTGCCCATTCTGATGTACATTGTGTGCTGAGGGGAAAGTTCCCAGCACACCCATTTAATTCACATTAGTAATGAGAGATTATAATTATCAAATACTTGTCAACAATTATCAAGAGCCATGCCAGAAATTATTTGTGCATCAGAGGCACTTATAAAGTGCAGGAGAATGCCTGGGGAAGCTGAGGTTTAGGTTGCAAATGCTATGGTATCATGACAGCTTTTCACTGAGAGTTGCAGCACGTGTGTTTGCACTTCTATTACAAAACCTTATTCAGATGCTGAAGGGGCTAAAGCCATTCTTAGGCTCTCTGAAAGATCTTTTTCATTCTCAGCTCTCCCTGTGGGAGGCTGGAGGCCAGCTATTCTTTCCACTTGAAGAGTAGGTACCTACAATTCTTGACAAGTAAAGTTCTTTGTAGGCAGACAAAAGTAGGCTAAAAGAAAAGATGCCTGTTAGGATTTTTTCACCACATACAGAAACTGAGAATTGTTGGTTCTTATCCTAGCTTGTCACCCCATTTCTAACATATGCTAAAGATGGTTATTCTTGAAGAAAAGACCTTTATCATAAGCAGAAAAAAAATCATATTTATATTGTTCATAACAAGGAGTATAAAATATCACTAATAAAACTATTCAGCAAAGGCCAATAATGTGTTTAAGTGCTCACCTATGACAATTTAAAATATTCACTCATTTATATGTCAGTGGATGAAAAGTAACCCCTCTAGAACAAGTTTATAACAATCTTCTCCTGGTTTGGTGTCAGTGGTGTTCTCAGGTGTGTCCTGGACATGGTTGGTAGATTTGATGGGCAGCATGGTCCTGATGCAGAACCCAAACTTTTGTCCTCCAGATTGCACCCAGGAAGTCACATCTGACAGATCAAAGCAGTTGAACAGCCAGGGACTTAGCTCAGCCATCATTGCAGTGCTAAGCTTCCTACAAAAACTTCTGAAATGCCCAGCCTCCAAACAGAATAAAAATATTCAATAAAGCATCAGAAAACCACCATTCTCTACCTTTAATACAAACATGATTATACTTTTAAATACATCTGATTTTGTTTTTGTAGGCAGAGTTTTTTCCTCAGTGCCTATTTTTTTCTCGGGAGACTTAGTCGTCTAAATCATTATTTACTGCAGTGATTCAGTAAAACCGTCAAATACAACATGTTATAGAATCACACCATCCTAATATTGTATTTTAAAAGACATCAATTCTAAGAACTGAGGTGTATGAAATGTAAGCCTGGAATTATCCACCCTAATTTTTGTACACTAGATAAAGTTTATTTCCATAAATGAATGCCTGTAAAGCAAGACACTATTTTTATCATCCCTGTAAGTCATGTTACATTAACAGATTAGGAATCGTTCACCACGTGTCAGCTAATAACATGGGGTTTAGGTTATAATAAAAAGAAGATTAATAGCATCAACATTACCCACATAATATATTCCTTATGCCACCAGCTCTCCACTACCTAGGACAGCCTAAGCCTGACACCACAGAGAGGAAAACCCAGTGACAGAACTATTGCAGACTCAAGAGTGACTCTGGCATCCCTGTAGCACATTCCAGTTTTTGCAAATGCTCATGAGTTGAGCTGGCTCCTCACAGATAAGATATGAAAACAGTGACACAGTCTACTCATGGCTGAATAATCTTCCCACGGGCTTTGGGGACTGAATGATCTTAGCAGTCAGACCCTCAGAAACTCAATTTTCTAGGT
Organism: Brachypodius melanocephalos; assembly: GCA_013398615.1. Classification (NCBI taxonomy): domain Eukaryota; kingdom Metazoa; phylum Chordata; class Aves; order Passeriformes; family Pycnonotidae; genus Brachypodius; species Brachypodius melanocephalos. The sequence continues at coordinate 9,643,579 of VZSR01000920.1, forward strand.
CTTAGACAGTGTTCTTTATACCATATCCTCCTTGTCAACAGAGAAAAAAAAATGAACCCTTTCTTTTTTGTACTTTTTCTTTATTTAGCAGTTTTTCCCAATGTAACATTTTAAACTGGCCTTTAAGGATGAGAAACATCTTCATATATAAAATAGCCTTCCTAGAGGCAATTCATGAATCCAGAGAGTAATTTTTTTTAAAATTGTAACTATTATCTGAGTTTGATTTCATGATCTGTTTGTTGTACATTTGTGGAAGACCATTTGAATTTTTGTTTAAACTGGCATGCACTCCTAACACAGCATAAAATATTAAATGTTTATATTTTCATAGTACTATTCCTCTTTCCAAGCCAGATCCCATCTGTTAAGACAACTTCTTAGATCTTTCAAATGCTCATCCACTTCCAAACCAAGATTCTCAGAGTCCTGCTCCAGCATATAGAGGCATGCTGTGGGTTTTTTGTTTGTTTGTTTGTTCTTCAGTTCCTTCCTAGTATACAACATTTTTGGCTTTTATGTTTTAAGAGATGCAATTTTGTCATCTGGAAGTCCATTACGTTATGCTTTTAAAATGCTTTTGTTAATAAAAAGGCAAAACCTGGTGCATTTCCTTTTATGATCTTGGAATGAATTTTCTAGGATAAAGAAAAACGAAACAAACCTTCTTGCTGGTTGCATTAGAGATATTTACCCTTGGCATTTGTTACTTATTATGAGCTTTTCTCCTGCATCTCCTCCTCTCATTTCTTATTGGGAAGGTGAATTTTGTTCATGTTACATACTGTTCTCATAAGTTTCACCACTGACGAAAATACAGCAGGAGTGAAGCTGGTGGTTTTAAGCAAACTCCTTTGCTTTACTTTCACTCTCAAGCAGAAATAGCTCCTTAAAGTAATAAGTTTTATTGTAAAGAGACACTCAGTGTGAGGAGTTCCAGTTGGTGACACACTTTTGACTGTTGCATACCTTGCCTTCTAACCTATGCAGAAAATCATTAAGTTCTAACATTGCACGGAGGAGGAGCTTTTACTTGGAAAGATGGACAGAGCTGTCCATCCTTGCCTTCAAACCATATTTCAATCCCACCAAGTGTGTGAGCAGAAGAAAACTCCCAGTCTAAAGTAAGCCAGTCGCATCCAGACTGCATCCAGCCAAACAATGTGAAACTCAGCCACTCCTGCCTGTCACCACTGCAGAGGAAATACCAACTACAGCAGAACAATCTTGGATCCTGTCCCTGAGCGTCCAAGAATGTGATATGTTTCCTCCAGGGCATGACTGCAAGAAGGTCAAGTAAATAACCATTGTGACTCAGGAAGAATTCACACCAAATGCCCATAGGGGAAGAAACACCTACTTGGCAGTCAGTGGTTTCTCAAAAGGGTCATTTCATCCTAATCCCTCAGTCTGGACCCTCAGGGGAAACCTCCTGAGGATGAGCCTGATCACTATGGACTCATTTATAAATCTGCACAATCCCAGAAATAAAAGGCTTTTCAGAGATATATTTTTGACATTTTATAAACTCTCTTGTCCACTGCTAACCTCCCCATGCTGTACAGGTCATAGAGTACAAGTCTCTATTTTTTTGCCCCAGAAAACCTGAAATTTCTCCATATCTCATGCATCCTCCTCTCTCCTGCAGTGAGGAGCCCCATTCTTCACAGGGATCCATCACCTGCACCATAAAGCGCTATAACTAACCCAAGTAATCAAATTGGTACACACCCAGCTAAGCTCTGGGGCACCGTACTCCATTCACCTTTATTTTACAGACTCATAGAATCATGGAATAGTTTGTGTTGGAAGGGATCTTTAAAGATCATCCAGTCCAACCCCCAGATCTTTGAAATCTTTTGCTTTTATTTCAGAACAATGGCATTGTGTGTCTGAGATCTTTTCTGAATTCTTCAACTCTGACAGTTGGCATGTTAGAAAATTATTTCCTCTCCCTACAAGCCTCAGAGCTCCAGCTAAAATAACCCACACTACCTTTATCTGATGTTCCACAATCAATATATCTATGCCTTGCTAAGGGGCTAGAAAAGCCATACTATAGTTTACAAATATCTCTTAGTTTGTAATTAAGCATGCACAATATATCCATCATTTAACAATACACTGCACACACATGTATGACATGGAGGGACTGAAAACTGTGTGGGTTTTTTCACATTTATTCGTATGTGAACAGCTCTGTAGGTGTACCACTGCATTAAACACTTCTATATATTTGTTTAATACTTCTAATAAAATTGACACTGATAGTCCATATTTTGATTACCATAAGATAGATCTTTTAACTTTAATTTGCCTGTGTTGAATACATAACCCATTTCTGCTGTACAGAAGAACAGAATTTGCAGATTGTCTCATTTTGCAGTGCTAAGGATCTCTATGAAGTGGAAGTTCTCTGCATACATGGAAGGAATAGCAAGTCAAAGCTAATTAGTGCAGTGAGAATCTGGGAGAAGTTGCTTCCTGTCTTTCAAATTTTCTACATCTTGGGTGAGCTGATCATGCAGTGAGTGCTTTGTGACAGGCTGCAAGGCTGATTATACACTTCCATTTGCTATGTGTTTTAAATGATATTTCCACACTAATACGCAGTTGTTTCCTAAGTGAATATGTGATGTTTACTTAGGCAAGAAAAACACTCTTTTTTTGGTGTGTGTACAAGACAGTTGGCTTTAACATTTTGCATTCATAGAAGCTGAGTAATGCACTTAATGGAACGTAATTTTTCCCTTTACTTCCCAGTAGGTTTTTGTGAGAGAAAACTTCCTTAAGAGATGTGTCAGAAGAGAGGAAAGTAAGCTGGTGTATTACAGCTATGTTGGAAACAGTTATGCAGGTAATTGTAATATTTATTAAGTTTCAGATTTTATATAAGCTACAACTTTTGGCTTGTATTTTTCTTTCATCAGATAAAGAAATCAGGGATTTAGCAAGAATAACAGAGCTTTCTGGCATGTTCAAAATTCAGCATGTCATGTCCTGGTGTATGAAACTGGAGATATTCCAAAAAATATTAATTGAAAACCAGCAATATTTTCTTATTTTACATTTTTGTATTCAGCCAATACGAGTGTAAATGTTATTAATCAGAAATTTAGATGGTCTTTCATGAACACAAGAAAGGGAAATGAGGAAGGCAACAATGCCTGTCTTCTTGTTTCTCTGCTTCTGTTGCTGTCTCTGTATAATATGAAGACAACACGAAGCCTGTAAATGTGCTCCAAGTTAACTCCACAAGTGCCACAGTAGCAATCTTCAATTTCTCCTCTCCCTTTTTTGGTCTCTCACTATGAGATTAAATAGTTAGGGAACAATATCCCATCCAGAAAATAAAGAAACAAAGTTTGAGAAAACTCTTTTCCAGAGGGTTTTGAATTAATCAGGTACTTAACCCAGTAAGATATACTGACATGGCTTAAAATACTTGATGCTAAATTTTGCCATTGAGGGCATCTGTATAACTTTGAAGGATGACCTTTGCACACCATTAAAGGTATGCAAAACCAGATCAGCCACACGTAGAAATCGAAAAAAAAAAAAACCAACCAAAAAACCAGGTATGATCCTGATGAATTCTTCACATGTATGAGATGGAGCCAATCTGTAATTTATTTGTTCTTGCAAGCACCATCAGCATCTAAATTCAGCATTCTTACGGCAACTCCAAGATTCTATACCCGAAAAATGAGTGTAGTGTGATAAGCCCTGCATTCCTAGAGTCCACATGAAAAATTTAAAGTGATTCTTTGAAGAATAAATTTATGTGTGTCTTCCAAGAACAATTTGGACAAAAAATTTTAAACCTACACATGAAGCAGTGGTTGTCTTGTAATTTCTACTACCTGGTAAAATGAATTAAGCCTTTCAGGAAGGGAAATGAACAATAGTGAGGTCGAACAGTGAGGACTGATCTTCATGTGCAGGACAGACACTCACTCAGATCAGCCAGAAGAACAACTGACCAAAGCTGGAATCGCACCAATGTCCACAAACACTAAGCAAAGGGCATAAATGTGGTTCAATCAAACAGCTGTTTGGTATTAAAATGAGGGTTTTCAAGTACTATGTAGGTAATACTTGGACAGTGTAGCCCATTGTTTAGAATAAGTTAAAGAAACCATTCCTGGAAAGAATGGTTTGTGGTCAGACTCTCATCATCACATCTCTTTTCTCACCCCATCTTTCTCTCTCGTTGGCTGCTGTGGCACCTCGTCTAGGTCTGGTGAAACCGATAAGTGATAGCCCACTGCAGGCAGCAGTCATTACATCTGCTCCCTGAGCATTTCTGATGCAATGGGCAGCACATTTCTCTTCCCCTGGCCCAGGCAGTCTGTGAGCCACTTGCTGTCCGTGTGCTCCCCGAGGGAGACTGTGGAGGGCTGACCCTGGCTGGGTGCCAGCTGCCCACCAAAGCCACTCTGTCGCTGCCCTCCTCAACTGGGCAGGGCAGAGAAAATACACCAGAAGGGTCATGTGTGAGATGAGGACACGGAGAGATCACTCACCAGTTACTGTCACAGGCAAAACAGCCTTGACTTCAGGAAATTAATTTATCACCAATCAAATCAGAGTGGGGTAATGAGAAATAAACCCAAAACTTAAAAAGCACTTTGCCCCCAACCCTCTGTTCTTCCTGGGCTCAGCTTCACTCCTTATTTTCTCTACCTCCTCCCCTAAGCAGCACAGAGGAAATGGGGACTGCAGTCAGTTCACTGCACATTTGCTCTACCACTTCTTCCTCCTTAGAGGGAGGACTTCTCAAACCCTTCCCTGCTCCAACAAGGGTTCTTCCCATGGGCTGCAATTCTTCATGAATTGCTCCAGTGTGAGCAGTCCTTTAGGAACAGTCTTCTTCAACATGGGTCCCCCATGAGGTCACAAGTCTTGCCAGCAAACCCACTCCAGCATGGATTCCTCTCTCCATGGAGCCACAGCTCCTGCTAGGAGCCTGCTCCAGTGCACCTTCCCATGGGGTCTCAGCCTCCACCTGTTCCAGGATGGGCTCCTCCATGGGCTGCAGGTGGATACCCTGTTGTCCATGGGCTGCAGGTGGATCTCTGCATCCCCGTGCCCTCCATGGGCTGCAGGGGAATCTGCAGGGGAATCTCGGCTCCAACACCTGGAGCAGCTCCTCCTTCTTCACTGACCTTGGTGTCTGCAGGGTGCTGCTCTCACATCTCCTCACTCCTCTCTTTGGCTGCTGTTGAACAATAGGGTTTATTCCCTCTCTTAACTGAGTTATCCCAGAGGTGCTTCCACCATTGCTGCTGGGCTCAGCCCTGGCCAGCTGGTTTTGCCTCCATAGGACACAAGGGAAGCTTCCAGCAGCTTCTCACAGAAGCTACCCCTATAGCCCCTCAGAACCAAAACCTGGCCCCACAAACCCAACACACAGGGTTCTTCCTGGCTAAGTGGGCCATTGCTCATCTTGCCTGCAGCTGCAAAACTCACTTCTGGGCAGACACCCCACTTGCTGAGAAGCCAGAATTCATTTCACCTAACATTGCCAGGCTGAAAGTTACATAGCCATTCACTTTTTTCCTGCAGCTACTGGAGAAAGGAAAGCAGCTCTGGAGGGCAAAGGTGGAATGGGGCAAGCTGTGCTCAGGGAGTGCTGCCTTTCCCCACGGTCTGCCCACCTCTGACAAGGTGCCCCGTTTGTAGGTGGTTACAACCCAGTGAGATGGATACAGCTGAAGTGAGTATTATTTACCATGTTAGGAGCCTCATTCTCCTTTGAAATGGAGACAGACTTCTGATGGATTTAGCCCACTAAGTAGAGGCTGGAGCTGTGCAGTTGCCTGCAGTCTTTCAGACATATGGTTTTGATACTCATAACATTCCTCGAATTAAGGTTCAAGGAAAACTTCAAAGTCTACTATTACTTGGTGAAATTAATACTATTAGTGGCATTAATCTGTGGAGTTCAGCTGGATTTCCTACCTGAGAAGAATAAGGAATTAGTCTTTTGTAATGATGTGGAGTCACAAATGAAAATCCTTAAGAACTGCTGGCAATTTGGTCCATCTTATTCAGAAGAAAAAAGAAAAGAACACAAAACATGAATGACTTTAGATTTTTCTGTCTTTTCAGAAAAATAAAGGCATAATTACCTTGTCTCTGGGAAGTTAAAATACATTATTTTGTCCATTTTTGTTTTGTTTTATATTTCTGTTAAAGATGTTAAGATTTTCTGTTACAGATTTAAATAACCAGAAGTACGTCTAACCATGTTTTACTACATGTGCATCTAAGAGTACAAATGCAAGGAAAAAAGCAAATAATTAAAGGGATGTTATGATATGAAATCTGATTCTCATTTTAAGCTAGGAAATAACCAGCAATATGTTTAAAACCAGAACTCCAGAACTACAGTAGTTTAGATTTCAAAAAGAAAATTAACTTGTAGATATCAGATTTGTCCATTTGGTCTCAATTTGTAACTGAGAGCAGTGCAAACTACAGAGGTAGTAACAAGTCGATTGAACTTCTGAAGAGCATTTTGCTTGATATTCAAAAAAGTCAAACCACAGAAATAATGCTCTGTTTACAGCATAAACTTTGGCTCTTGTCTGTTGATGTTATTTCCACATATTTAGACTCTGTATTATATTTACCTCCCCAAAATAATGATATAGAAAAAAAAATAGAAAAAAGCTAGTGTGATGAAAAAAAGCAGATTGCCTCTGGATGATAAAGGATCTACTTAAATATTGTTTCAGTAGACCAAGTGATATGTCTAGTAAAACCAGACAAGCTTTGATGCATACAAGCCTGTTTTCAGATCTAATAAAAGATATTGCCCCTCTTTACAATTTCTGGCTTGCTTACTGCCTTATACCATTCTAGCTACAAAGACACAGCTATTGCTCAAACATTATTGCTACTGTGAACCTTCCAGCCAAAATAACACTACTGCTGCAAAAGTCCTAGTATGAGTTACTTCAAATTTATCCAAAATGTTTTAATGTAATCTCTCAGAAAGGCTACAGGGCTAGATAAAATACAGCATACTGCATAAAATGCAGTTAATCTGCATTATGTTCTGAAGTGACCTGTCACAGAGACATAACAGAACAGCAACAGCAGTTATCAAAATTCAGTCTTTACAAATCATCCATGAAAACTGACATTTGCTTACTGTACCATTTCATCAAAGGAGAAATAATGATCTTTTTTTTTTTTTTCGACAATGGGAATTATTTTTGCAGGTAGCTGGCAATAAAATATAGATAATTGAGAAAAACTTTTGGACAATGTAAAAAAGGAAAGCGTGGAGTGAAAACACATAACTAAAGGTTCAAAATCCTACTAGTCTGCAAGCTACTCTATGAAATCCCTCTTTAGACTGAAGAAAGAAAATTTTTAGTCACATGAAAGAAAAAGCCCCTAGCTTTACAAAATTTCATACTTCCTTCCTGTAAATATTTTTAGATTTAAGCCTTTCTTAGAAGCTATTTTTATAAAGCTCAGATAAAACCATTGATACCAGAACTGGAATGGATCTGTGTTTCTGTTCGAATCATGTTGGCATGTTTGTGTCAAAATCTGTGGTTTACTCTTAAATAATATTTTCCTATTGTTTCTGATCACATCTTTTTTTTTTCTTTCTTTCTTTTCTTTTTCCATTCCAAAAGTGTAGTGGCAACCCTTCTGCTTTCAGACTACCCTGTTTTGAAGTTTTGAAACTTCTCATGGTTTCTTAATGACACTGGTTTCACATGATCTTCTTGTCTGGCTCTGCCTCTGCCTGTTGGTTCCCCTCGATTCTTTCATTCATTTCATTCCTAATTCAGCCAATTTCAGTAAACCCTGAATGAGGAAAAAGGGCTTTCAAAGAGAGATTAATTCCTACAAAATTTTAGGAAGACTGCTAGCAAGAGGAGGAAGAAATGCCAGAGAAATGCCCACTGCTGGAAAGGGAAGTGCAACTGAGTTATTATTCCTTCTCCTTGCTATCAGCTAATTAAGCTCCTGACTAGCCCAGCATATCCAACATGAACCAGGCACTCCAGCGCATGAGGGATGGAATTCAGGGCTGGAGGGAGATCAGGGCTGGAAGGGTGCAGGATGCTCAGCCCTAGGAAAACCAGCTGCTTCCGTTCTGCTGCGCCCATAGCAACGCTCGTGTTTACAAACCCCACAGAGCAGAAAAAGGCCACCTCATGACGTGTGATGGATGGGGTTTGTGAACATCAGGCCCCCTCGAATTCCTACCAGTGCAATGACAAACACTCTGTGTGCAGAGAGGCATTCAGAAAAGCTGAGGAAATTACGGTAGTTCACAAATCTACAGAATTTCTCGCTGGTTTTTTTGAATGATGTCCTCATCTAGCACATTTAGGAACAACATTGACAAGTTTTAAGAGCGGTTTCCCTTCTTCCCTCACTCTACTCTTAAGGCTGGAAGGAAGTCAAACTTCTTCAAGGTTCATGTGGATGAAGAGGACCATATGGTTGTCAAATCAAGTTTTTGAACTCTGTCCAAGTCCTACAAGACGGATGCTTTTCACGTGGACACCACATGGTTTATCTGAGGACAGTTCAGCTAGGAATGAACTAGACAGGAGAAATATTTTTAATTGCTCCCTCTCCAAAAGATAGGCGAGATCCTCTTTTAGGCCTATAAACAGACTTTTTGACAAATGGTCTCTGCAACATCTTCTGAGCATTCGGTAGGCACACTGAGAATTTCTGTTCATGCTGCTCATTTAACCCATACATGCACAACTGAATGAATGACATGAAAATGCCACACCATATTTCTCTTATCACAAGAATTGTTCCTAATCAGATAACATCCTTTCCTTAATGTGAGAGACCACAGGTATCTACAAAATCTTTTTCTTATAAAATTTCTGTGACTTCTGTCTAAGCAACCATTCTTTTGTACCTGTAGTATGGAGCACAAACTGGATTTAACTGCTTCAATGAGTCTTTTAAGAGTGACATTATGCCCATTCCAACATCACTGTTAATATCTCTTACAATCAGAAAAGAGAAGTTGAAAGATGGAAAGTTACCACTATGAAGAGAAATCTTACACTGATGTAAGGTGATGAAATGGTAATCAAAGCAGTCACCTCAGGAGAAACTACAATGTAATGTCTATATTTGACCTTTATGTGCAACAGAAAAGAGATAGAGCTTCACTCCAGGAGAGTTTTTACAACTTTTTGATACATAATTATCATGTTTTTCCTAATTTTTAGGAATATAAAAATGTTATTTTATATGTACAGTAAGTACTGCCACACAACCTGTTGTTTTCTGAGCGTTGATGGACAGTGTGTGATGCAGCATCTAAGGGGCTGAACTAGGAGAAAAAAAAATAATCTTTTGTGGTTCTGTGGAAAAATTCTGCTTTCTCCCATATGTTATTCCTCCTTTTGCTACCCCACTGCAAAGCTCCACAGCTTTACTCTGCATCAGCAGCGTTATTTCATTGTTGTCTACTCCTGGAGCAGTGCAGCGTCAACCAGAGTTTAAGAACTGGGGATAAACACACCCATTAACATAGAGATTTTCTAAATTCTGAGTCATTTCCTCGCCAGGATGTTTTGTTTTTCATTTTCAGCTAGTTCACAACTGGTTTCACTTTTTGTTTGATGGGCTAGCTGCAGTGCTGGAGTAGGGAAGCCTTCAGGGAAATGCTTCCCTTCCCCACATTTTCACACTGAAGAAAAGCATTTCTAATCACACCAACAATTTCTAATCATACCAACAGTTGTGTACAGTGGGGAATTAACCAGAATTCTGTCACAGTTCTCTGTGTGGATGCTTACTGCAGAGCACCTAATCAGATTTGTGAATGCCTAATGTCTTCTGTCTTCATCTCATGGGTATTCTTTAATCAGCAATTTATCTTGCTTGTATACTTTTGTTTCCACAGCTGCTGCACAAAGACAAACTGGTAACACTTATTTGCAATGTTGGGGTGCGTGAACCTTCTCAAGTAGAAGAGTGTAGCACAAGGTGAGCCACAGCAATGCCCTCAGAAGCCTAAGCAAAGAGGAGCAGGCAAGATTGTTTGGAGGAACAGGAAGAATTCCCCAGCCACAAGTCCATGTGCAGTTTGCTGGTTCAGGAACCACACAGGGTCATTGCAGACCCAGTACCTTCTTTTATTTGGTGTCATAAATAGTTGTGTGCTTCAGCCTATTGTGACCTTTGATTAGCACAACTGGAAGCAATTGCTGGTCTGTCAAGGCACTCCAGAATACACCTTTAAACCAGGCAGGAGGTCAGATATAAACAACAATACTTTGGTTTTTTTCCTCATGCAAGTGCAAAATACCTCTGGTATTGCTGTGCTTCTGCAAATTGTACATAAAGTAGAATCTAAAACATGTAAAGTACCACCAAAGGTCCCGGGGAGTTGAAGAGGGATCGGTTCTTCATCTATTCCAAGCCTAAGGTTCCAATTAAAATAATCAAAACTTCCACTCTTTCTCTTGGCTGAAGGAATGCTTGTTCACAAGAGGGAATACTTGCTGCAAGTTGTACCACCATTGTTTCCAAAACTACTGTTTGTATTTTTTTGTTGCTGTTGTTGACTTTTATATGAACTGACAGTCAATTTCTTGGTAGACAATTGCCCACATTATAAAAATCCACTATGTGTCACTCTCTGGCTCTGCCAAAAAAAGCCATGGTAGTCAGAAGGAACACAGTATTTGGCCTGTCATTAAAAAAAGAATCTCCTTAATAATAAAAAGAAATGACCATTAACAAACACAGCAGTTTATTTTTAAAGATAAGTGCCAAAATATAGGCAACTACAATTGTTTGAGGTGTTGCCGTGCCTCTGTAAATTATCATAAACAGTGAAGGGCTTGAGGGAGAACACTGTGGTAGCAAAGGAAGGTACAAGCATTATAGGTGCAGCTATTTTACATGCTTTCTCTGGAAAACAAAATGGATAAATGGGACATATGAGAAAAAGCTGAAAGTAGTTGATAAGGGACAAAAAAAAAGGCCATAATAACATGCCCAGAAGCATGAAAATCACACAGATAAAAGGGCTGTTTTGATGTGATTATGTGTATTTCTAACCCAAACATGAAAGACACTTGCACACTTTCACCATGGTTATGGCTTGTTTTTATTGTTGAAGAAAATGCACATAAAGCTATTCCTTCAGTAAACAAACTGTTGCGCTTGTACAGTGATGAAGCAGCTGCATCCCGTTTTGTTTACTGAGCGACTAACACAGCAACATACTTCAGATTTCCATCCCAAATAATACCATCTAATGATCAGCAAAAAACCCCACTAGTAACTCTGCTAAATTAGGAGATCTCAGAACTTATCACCACTTGGTTTTGAGCTCCAGCGTTTTACTGAAAAACACCCACCCAATGTTGTTCCAATTCCTGTAATGAGCAATTGGGTTTTTAATCTTTTGTCACCGTGTGGTCCAAAAAAATAAATTATTTTGCACAGGAGTTAAGGTTGTTGGCCTGAGCCTCTCTAGCAAATTCCAACCTGTGGAGCCTAAATTCCTTCTGTGTTTTCAGCTCAATACCGTATCTTTCACTTCCTGCTCCGAAAGTCTTGAATGATGTTAAAATGAGACCTTGATCTTGGAATACAGACTAACAAAACTTTAAGCACCACTTCAGGTACTCCTGAAGTCCGAGTTTCCCATATCTGCCAAACTTCTGTCCTGCCACAAGGCATCCTTTCCCGGGTTTTCAGGTTTTAAATCCAGGCTTGAAGTCTTCCCGGTTGCTATATAAAGCACGTACTAACACTGGGGTTCTACCGATCTCATGCTCTGGCCATGTAAATGCAGACGTATCAAAGAAAGGAAAAAGAACCAAAGAACCACAGAATATTCAGAGCTGGAAGGGACCCATGGAGATCATCGACTCCCACTGCTGGCCCTGCGCAAGACATCCCGAGTCACACCATATGCCCAGAGCGCATCCTGAGCTCTGCCAGGCTCAGTGCTGTCACTGCTGCTCTGGGGAGCCCGCAAGAGGATCAAAAGGTCCGTTTAGCTTTTAAAAAGCGCCGGAGTCCCCGAAACAGGTGCCGGTTCAGCGGGCACTGACGGCCGGTGGTGCCGCCGCCGCCCGCGCTGCCATCCCGCTCCCATCGCGTCCCCAGCACGGCGGGAGGCGGCCGCGCTGACGTCACCATCGTCACCGCCCTGACGTCATCATCCGGGCCCCGGCGCGCGCCCGGCGGCGCGGGCCACAATGGAGAGCGCGCGCGCGCCCAACGGACGCCGAGCAGGCCTCGCGCGCGCCCCCGCGCCGCTGGCCGTGTGTGTGTTGTGTGTGTGTCTCTCACAGTCCTCATCCGTCCCCTCACCGCCGCCCCCACCCCGCACACGGACACACGGGGGGGGCCAGCCGTGAGCGGCAGCCCCGGGCGAGCACACGGGCAGCGCGTCACCGCCGTGCTCGGGTGGCCGAACCGCCGCCGCGCTGGGCCGGGTGCGGAAGGCGCTGCCGGCGCCGCCATCTTGCCCACGGGGCCCCGCCAGACGCGGCTGCGCCGCCGCCGCCGGGAGCGCGAGGAGCCGCCGCCGCCTCTCTCCGCGCTGCTTCCCCCGCACCGCCGAGCCCTGAGCACGGAGCTCCCGCTGCCCAGCCCGGCCCCGCCACCCCCGCCCGGCCGAGCCCCGGGCGCGCGTCCGCCCACCCCCCCCGCGTGCGCCCGGTGCCCGGACGGGGCGGAGCGGAGCGCGCAGGCCCCGGCCCAGCCCCAGCCCGAGCCCAGGCAGGGCCGCCGCCGCCGCCGGGCAGCAGCTGGTGACGCAGGAAAAACGCCCCAGAGAGAGAGAAGCGTTCAGGGCCGGCACCCGGAGCGCGGGCAGCGGCGCCGGATTTGCCCTCCCGCTTCCCGCCGCAGCGCGACCGAGTGGGAACCGGCGGAAGCGGAGCCGCCCCCTCAGAGCCGCGGCCTGGCATGAGACCGTGCCCCGCCGGCCGCCGGGCATGAGGCAGCGCCCAGGAGGGCTCCGGGCCGCCGCAGCAGCCGCCGCGGGACGAGGGGAAGCGGTGCGCGGGTGAGTGCGGAGCGGTGCCCGGGCGGGGCCGGGCAGCTGTTTGTGCTCCCCGGGGATGGGGCTCCGCGGGCCGGGGCGCGGCTAGGGGGGAGGACGGAGCTCTCCGGGACCCCCGGGGCGTGAGGCGGCGGCAGCGCCTCCCTCGGAGTCCCGGCGTGTCGGCCCCGCACCGCCGTGTTTTGGAGGGCGAGGGAAAATGGCTGACGGCTCCTCATCCCTGGCTGCCGGCGGGGGGGAGCGCCCGGCGCCCTCGGGGGGCTCTGACCGCCCCGCCGGGGGCCCTCTGGCCCGGTCCCCCCGGTGAGGAGGGCCCGGTGCGTCCCTGCAGCGCTGCACCGGCATCTCCTCCCCTGGTTCTCGCTTCCCTTCGCCCCGAACGCCATTACTGAGGTGGAGTGATTGGGGCCGCGTAGGCCCGGGCGACGCCTGGAAATCAGGCCCTGCCGAGGCGCTTTCCCGACGGTCTCAATGAAATCCACCAGCACCAGCTCGTTCACGCCCGCTGTAAACACTGTTAACACGTAGGCCACTCCTCTGGCCTCGGCTTCCAGCAACCCCGGCTTCCAGCAACCCCGGCTTCCATGTACGAATAACGTTCGTGGCTTTTTCATCTAATTCCTGCAGTTCACCGCGCCGCTTCTCCCCGGAGTTGTGTCTTAGGGCTTGTCTGTAGCGATTTATTTTAGGCAGGACAGCTCTCTTCCCTTGCCCGACGTGTGCGGCAGGGGTAGTTGCTCGTAGTTTGGCCGCAGATACTCTCTGTTATTGTCCTCGAGAAAACGAGATTTCACCAGCTGGATAGGTTATTGAGGTTTTGTGTGTTGGTTACCACTGTGTTAACATGTGTCGTCCCACTTTGTGCAGCTTTGTTTGTATACAGTGGGAATAGCTTTTGAAAATTACTTATTTTGTTCTTGAGTGATTTCTTTCTTGTAGAGGCATCCAGAATTTTGGGGGCAGTTTTCAAGATGCCATATTTAATTTTCAGCTTGCTCCTTCGGAAGTCGAGCTGGGTATTTTGAAGATTTGCAGTAGCTCACAACTGTACGTCTTTTCTTTCAGAAAATAATTGTTCTAATTAAATGTTCAAAGGACTCCCAGGCTTGCTGCAGACATATTGTGTCTGTCTCAGCTGTTTTCATGTTATCTGTACAACTCGGTTTATATTCGCAGTTCTGCACTTGTGTTCATATCACTGGACGTTTGTATCAGCCCGAAGACCCTCTGAAGTCGCAGGCTCAGAGCCAGCCCAAGGCCTGTTTTTGCTGACCTACTTGCCGAGCTGGGGCCTGTGTTTTTGTAAAAAGTTGTTGAATTGAGATACTGTTATGCATTCTTCAGTATACTTGTGGCAACACTTGCTATGACAGACCACCTAACCTGTGCTTTTCGGCAGCTTCTCAGATGCCTGACGGATGGGTGGTAAAATTGTTACGTTTAGGAAGGGGCTATTGGTGGGTGTTTAGGGGATTGGCCTTAATTGATTTGGAATAGAAACAGTGTCCCTAGTAAGAAAGATTTAGGGGTGACAGAAGGCTGTAGGCAGCTAACTTTATTATTCATATTGTGCTTGGGATTTTTTTTTTTTCATATTTTACTTGAGAAATTGTCTGGCCTCCCCACCAAAAATGTTGCTGATCAAATTGCATATTTATTTCGGCAAAACCCGAGTCATACATGAGGGAGTTGGTTGGTTTGTTTGTTTGTTTGCTTAAGTTCTTTTGTTTTGTTTTCTAAGATAATGCTTTCGATTGTTAGAGTTGAAATAAAGTTTACTTTGAAGCAACAAACTACAGTAGCTGATACCAAGAATTTCAGGGAAGCATATGGAATACGTGAGTTGATTATTCTGTTGCAATACTTCAGACAACAGTGATGCTTAATGATAGCTGTGTACAAACCCCAAAAACATAATCATAAAGCTGCAGTGGACGAAACTCAAATTATCAGCATGTTTATGGGGAAAGAAGGAACCAGAAATAAATGTAAGATTGTATCATAGTAACTTTTCCCTCTCCAGTGGGCCTTGTACTTTTCTTTTGTGTAGTTTGTCTTCAGGCTGTTTCTTTTGGGAAGCTTCTGTCTTAATCTTGCCTGGCTGCTGTTTCATGTCTTGCAGAATTTGCCTTTGTGGCAATTTCTCTGCCCATGGAATTGACAGGAAGTCTACAACTGGAGGTGGTAATCAATAAAGATAGTGTTCCACAGAGACCAAAACCAGTTTTGCTACCACTGTCCCCCTTACATAAACATTTTATTCCCCACATTGTGGTGCCTTTATACTCAGAACAGTGCAACTAGTCTGTGTTCTAAAGGCACACTTTTTGGTTTATGCGTTTTATTAATATGCTGAAATTCATAGATGAGAGACTCAAAATAAACTAAAATAATGATTAGTGTCTATTTTGTAAAACTAAATAGACTTCTGAGAAAATAGAGGCACCTGTTATGACTTTGTTCCAAGACTTCTTATATATGAAATTAGTTTAGGACCTTCCAGTATGAATACAGCCTTGGGTAAGAATGGATAGGAATTAATTTATTTAGTAGTTTGAACAATTTATTTTTAGATTACTTTGAAGTTCTGTTTCTGTCAGGTGTGTATTGAAAATATATTAAATTCCGTGGAAAGTATTTCTGCCCTTCCTGCTCTGGCTTAGACAAGTTCTGAACTTATTTCAGATATTTGAATAAAAAGTACTTTTGTGTTAGGCAGTACTCTGAGCGTACTGTATATGTATATATCTGTATATGTGTATATAAATATATGTGTGTCTGTATATGTATTTACTCACTTCTTTGAAAAAAGAAATACTCCTTTGTCTATTCTAAGAGATCAAAAATAGGTATGTTTTGAAAACATCCAGATCAAGATAGCCTCATATGTGAAGTAAGTACATCAAAGGTGCCCCTTACTGTTTTTAACTTAAAGCAGGATTTTATTTTTTTAAAGACAATCCAAACCCTGCAAATCCCTTGAAACTGTAGTACTTACTTTAATTCTTTCACTTGTAATCACATCTTGCTTATCTAGCACTTGCAGAGACCAGTGTGAAGATGTAAGAAACTTTGCTGGATTTTGTGTTCATTTGAAAAGTTGTAAATGTGAAGGCTTTTGTGTGCTGTAGACAGTTGTTTGCTGGGTGTGAGCATTAATAGTAATCCTCACACTTGGTCATGGTTCTCTTGTGCAGGTATCTTAAGTTTTTCTTATGTGGATGTGTCTTCTCTTCAATGTCTGTGTAGCTGCACCCAGTTTTATTATTCATATCACCCCTGTTGAAAATCGGAATTCAAAGTTTAAAGCTGTACTTCAGGGCATGTTTGGGGAACACAGCTTGGTGTAAAGTCTGTCGTTCATTGTAGTCCTTGTCTTTTGCAAAGCTGGCAGCATTGTGTGCTGTTCCTGTAGGTTTATCTCATAGCACACGTGTTTTCTGTCATCTGGAAATACACAACATTATTTTTTAACATAACTGAGCGTTGTTCTGATATTCCATAGCAGAGGTGAAGGAGGCAAGGAAGGTCTTCTATTAGCACATGCAATGAGACTTGAATTTTTCTATCTGGGAAGTTTGAACTACTTTAGATTCTGTGTTAGAAAAACACAGTGACTTATTTCCATGTATTAAATCTAGTTTTTTGTTCTCTTACTAATGTAGGAACATCTGAAAGTTCTCACACTCTTATTATGAAACCATAATTCATTATGAGTTCCCTTTTTAGAACAGTTATGTTGTATTGGCTGGTTCTCTTATGCTTAAGGCTAGAACATGACTTGAGAATATGGTTAACAGAGGTTTCCTCTGTGCTTGGGGATTTCAATATTTTGTTTAGAATCTTCAGTAGATAGGGCAGAAAACTGTTCTGTCATTGCCTTCCACCCTCAAAATATCAACTGCTGCCTTTCTGATCCATTACAGTACCCACCTGAGCCCATTCGTGCGTTGAGCATGTTCTGTAGATCTGGGTTAGTAAAATAATTTAAAATGGGGTGTTGGTAACATTACAGAACAGGAGAGCTGTTAATAACTGTCCCCACTGTAGAGGATAGGAAGAAAGTGAATGAGGTCTTAAAGTAGCCAGTTGTGACTTTTAACATTAAATCTTTTTGCTTCTCTTTTTGTTTTGGTTTTTTTTTTTTTTTTGGTTGAGGGTTGTTTGGTTTTTTTTGTTTTGTTTTGGTTTTGGGGTTTTTTTTGAGGGGGCTTAACAGCACAACCAGTTTCTTCTGCATTTTCTGTTGTGAATTTTCTAGTATTTGCTTTGTTTTATAAGAAGCCATTAGTTACTCTTTTTATTTTGAGAGTTGAATTCAGTCTGCTTATTATTAAGGCTTTTTGGTTGTGAGTTGTTGACGTGTTTTCAAATAAAAATTATAATGCTGGAAATGAAAACCACTGGGATATAGGTGTGTTCCCAAGCTTGATTTTTAAAAGAACATTGTTGATATATGACTTTCTTAAAGGATTAGTTACTGTTGACTGTGGGAATTATTTGCTTTTGGTTAACTTTGAGTCAGTACAGCTCTGAAAGAGATCCATGGGATGTAGGTTTAAGGTGTATTTTGAATGCCGGCATTATCAGCTCTTTTTCATGAAGTCCGATTGAAGATGATTTGGAAGTAATGGTTAACTATCAGGAATGTTACTGTGGGAAACTTTTATTTGTAGCATCCTTGATCTGCTTACAAAACCACTATGTAACCCTGTTTAGTGGCTTCATTTTCCTTACACATTTAACAGCCAACAGAAAAATATGATGTTCTTGCATTTAGATCTTTGCATGGGTATTTCAGCAAATCCTGCTGTTTGGTAGTTAGCACTTAGCTGTGGATTTACTCAGAAGAGGGGAATTCCACATTGCATCATTCCTTAGAGATGTGCTTTTTTTTTCCAAATTCTGTTTTTAGGCTGGGATTTGAGACTGTGTTGAAGGCAAGACATCCTTGTTGCCTGAGTTTCCCCATATCCTCTCTGTTACAAATTGCAAAATACTTACTTTTTAAACAGAAGTGTTCAAATGACTGCTTCAAAACAATGAAAAGTATGCTGAGGGAATTTCAGGGCTGTCTTTTCATTAAGCTTTCATGTAAAATACCCAAAACTGAGGTAATAGAAAATTGTCCCTAGAAGAGCCTGTAAGACAAGTAGTACTTTTTTGTAACAGTCGAATGGCAACATGGAATGACAGGAAAATGCAAGTTCCAAATTCCATAGGGTTCAGTCCTTAAGTCATTTAATTGCTGCTTAACCTTTTCTCAAGCTTCAGCAGGATTAGGTGGGGAAGAGGAAAAGATGTTTTGTGTTAGAGTGGTCTTAACTGTAACAATATGAAATGGTGAAAGAAGGAAAAAAAGGTTGTTTAGAAATGTGTTCTGTAAGCAGAATCAGTAGTAATGTCAGTTATGATCTCTCTGTTACCAGAGAGGCTTTTTTGGTTGGAGGGGAGTGTCCTCACTGGCACTGGGGTATGGGATAGTAGGGACAGGCCTGTGTTGGCTGTGGGTGGAACTTTAGTCTTCTTGTCTAGAGATAATTCGGCAGTGAGGAGAAGAAAAGTCTCTTTTTTAATATAAGATAGGAATGAATGTTGTTGTCAAAACAATGGCATTTTGGTAAATGAGCCTTGAATTGTTTATGTTTTTCTGTTGTTATAGCAATAGAGTACTTCAGTGTGTTTTTTAGTAAATTTCAACTGGACAAGTCCATGAATTTGCTAGTTAAATGAGAACGGTGTATCTGTTTAAGTTAATTTTTAGATGAATAAGTTGGTGAAATACTAAAATTTTGAGAAACTAAAACCTTAGACTGTAATTTAAATTATATTTTAGACTTTGTAGATTTCTGATTTAGAAATAGAATGTTAATTGTTTGATAATTTCTGATGTTTTCTTGTTGTGTGTTTTCCTGTTAGTGTGAATCCTTTAGCTGTGAGGATTTCCTTTTTTTAAGTCTTAAATTGTGACGTTAATCCTCTGGAGCTGGAAGATATAACTCAAGTGGCTGGTTCTACAGTTTCAGGTTCCAATTTTGCACAGCTCTCCATATGTCTTGACCTGTCTTTCAGTCAGTGTTTTATTAACCACAGTGGGGCCTTAAAATCCCAGGTGCTTTTCCTTGAATGCTTATAGTGGTGTTTATGTAGACACACGTGTGCACACTGACATGCAATGGGACTTTTTCTAGGGTGATGCACTGACTTTTTTCCTTAGGTGAGGTGGTAATGTCAGATTTCTGACGTGCTTTATAGTTCTCTTGCTGTGTCAGAACGTCTTTGCGACAATTTTGGTAATTAAGCAGGAAAACAACCTGAAAATTCTTACAGTTTGTGTTCTTACAGCAGTTCAGACAGGTTGCTGTGGTTGAGAGTTTGTGACATGTCTAGTGAAGATGTAGTTGGAAACATGAATTGCCTTTGTGCCATTTGGGAAGACTTTTTTTTTTTTTTTCCTTCCATGTACAGGATTGGAAAAATGAGGTTGGGGGGTTTTTTGTTGGTTTTTTTTTTGAATGGATGCAGCAACCATCACTTGAGTGATATTCAGAGAGATGATCAGTGAGTTCAGTGGTAGTGAAACCTTGCTGTAAGCTAATGTGTAGTGAAAACATCCCAGTCAGTCCCAGGCTCTGGTTAGCAGGTGTATGACTGGAATTTTCCACTTACCTGCACCATTCTGAGATTTTTGACTAGATGAAGGAGGGTTTGGTAATTCATCCTGTCGTGAATGTTCCTTTTATTTTCTGTCACTTTCCTGATAATGGTATGAATATTTAGGACCAGTAGAACTCGGGATATGTTATCTAGAGGCAGCTGGAGGAGGACAGTGGTTAGTTTAGTTTGATTGTTGTCAGGTAAGAGCCAATATCAGAGTTTAATTTGGAGGTTTCATTGCGCTGTGTTGGTTGATCGTTAGATGGTACTTCAGAAGATCACCTTTTTCTGAAGTTAACATCGTACTGATACTCAAAGTATTGTTTGTGTCACATTTACCCAGGTACAAGTATCACCCCAAAGGCTGAGGTGTTGTGCAGGTTATGGACATTATGTAGGCCAGCAGTGAGTAACTCAACAGTTGAGACCAGAGGATCAAAATCTCTCCTGCTTCGTGCTTTCAAGTATGTGCTTACACTGTGCTACACCTGAAATACAGTTTGAGGATTTGGCAGTGTTGATGAGTCACTGCAGTTCTTTGTGGGTGTGAAAATACAATAAAAAGGTAGTAGTTTATGTTTAAAGTGAAGACTAACCCTTTAGTTCTACTTTCAGTTAGTCTAACAGCAAATTTAAAGCAAATGTAAGTTTATCATTGTATGCCATTTAAGTTCTGAATTGCAGTTGTCCACTAGAATTTTCTATTCCATATATTTGACATAATCAGTTTCTCTAGTGTGTTTCATCAATTCAAGTTCTTGTCTTAGAACTTAATTCCAGAAATGGAGGGGAGGGGGAGAAGCCTGAACAACCATGTTGACATTTAAACAGTTAAGTTGCAATGATTTTTTCCTTTGATAGGAATTGTGAAGAAGTTACTTTGGGGATACATTTACTTCTTACATAGGCTGCCAAAGTGTTTGTTTTCTCTTAAGATACTTTCATGATTTTCTCTTAATAAAAAAATTTTATTAAAATTTTTGTAGTTTGTTCCTACTTGCCTGTTTGGTCAGGTTTTGGTAATCTGCTTTCAAGGAGAGTTGTCTTGTCTCTACTGAATAGCAAATGTTCTGTTTCCTCAGAATTGGTGATGCTGGGTGTATACTTTGGAGATGCTTTCTAGCTGTGAATAAGGAAGTGTCTGCATTACAGACAACAGCTTGCTACAGGGTGCATGTAATCAGTTGAGTTTTGTCTTTGCCTTGCTGTATTTGTAAATATGAGGTTGATGTAAGTGAAAAGTTTGTTTTCTTCGTATTATTTCATCAGGACATGGGGTGTGTATTTCAGAGCAAAATTTTCAACAGAACTAAAACGTTCTTTTTTAAAATGTGTCCATTATTCATTTTTTAGTCAAATTATCAGATGGCTCAATGAAGTTACTTTAAAATTGTGTGTGGTGTAAAACAAATGATGCAAAGAGCCTTGGGAAAAATTATGAATCATGGTCTATATAAACATTTTATAAGCATTTAAGAACCATTTAGGGGGATGGTAGTGGATCCTGTTACCCAACCTGGCCTTGAGCACTTGCAATAATGTGGCATCCACTACTCTGGGCAGCCTGTTTGAGTGCTTCACCATCTTCACAGTAAAGATTTTCTTCCTAGCCCCTCGTCTAAACCTGCCCTCTTCCAACTTAAAGCCATTCCCCCTTGTCCTGTCTTTACATGCCCTTGTCAGAAGTCCCTCTCCAGCTTTTTTCTAAGTCCCCTTTATGAACTGGAAAGTGCTCCCCAGAGCCTTCTCTTCTCTGGGCTGAACAACCCCAGCTCTCTCAGCCTGTCTTTACAGCAGAGTTGCTCTGGCCCTCTGGTCCTTTTCCTGATCTCCTTTGGACCCGCTTCAGCAGGTCCATGTTTTTCTTGTGCTGGAGGCCCCAAGGCTGGACACAGCACTGTGGCTGAGATATCACCAGAGCAGAGGAACAAAATCCCCTCCTTCACCCTGCTGCCCACAGAGCTTTGAGTGCAGCCCAGGACACATTTGGCTTTCTGGGCTGTGAGTGCACCTTGCCTGGGTCATGTTGTGCTTCTTTTCCCCCATCACCCCAAGTCCTTCTCCTCAAAGCTGCTGTTATTCCATCCTTCACCTGGCCTGTGCTTGTGTTTGGGATTGCTCTGACCCTTCTGTAGGACCTTGCACTTGGTCTTGAACTTCAAGTTCCTCTATGTTTACATAAACATGGAAAATGGGGAAATAGGAGAATGAAGCTTGTTATTAAACTGGGGTTTTCCCCACCCCCACTCCCCTTAGTTAGGAACTCTTCCTCCTATTGGATCCTCGACTCATTCAGTCAGATGGAATTGGATTGTCATTCAGTATTTTATCTGGAATTCTTTCTGTAAGTGCATGTGTGACATCAGTCTAAATACTGAGTAGAATCATTCCTCTGTTAATAAGCTTGATAGGTTCTTTAGGTTCTTCCCATTCTCTTTGTGTTGGTTACCCAAACATTAATCAAAAAGCTTGTGTTGTCTTTGTCTTATTGATGAAGAACTGAGACACAGAGGCTGTGAACTTCAAACCTACCTCCTGTCATAACTTTTCAGTGGATTTTTGTTAGATACTCAGGTGTTACACAGTTTTGTTGGCTTAAGTTGCTGTTGTACCTCCTCACTCTTTTTCAGTTTTCTCTTTCTCTCAATGCCCAGAAGAATGAGAGAAGGGCAAAAAGGTTAAGCTGAAAAAGGTTGGTATGTTCTCCAGCAATGTTTTGGAACAAGACACAGAATTAACTTTGGGGAGTTCTGTATAGCTGCCTTATAAGCCAGAGATTTCCCTTTGATTTCTGAAGTTCTGTTTCTTTCCTTATTAAGCATCATTAAACTTCTGTGGCAAATAAGGTATGGACAATTTTTCTTCCTGGTGCCTCAGTTGATTACTGTTTACCCAGGGGACTTAGTTTGATGGAAATGAAATTACAGTGGAAACCAGATTACTCTGAAAATTCCAATTAGGTAGGAGCAAATGACAAATTGAGCCTTTGACAAATACAGAGAGAATGTTGTGTCTGACTCTCATGCAGACACAAAATTTTATTAAATGAAAACTTGTGAAAAAGTCATAAGATGATGACTGTCACAGTGGATGTAGCTGTACTCAGCTACTCATGCTCCGTTATCTCTAGTTTCATATTTTTTTTTACCTGAGTTTCCAGGTAATGTTTGAATTGTAGAGTTTTGCTTACAGTTTCATAACTCTATTTTGGGTTTTTTTTGTCATCAGAAGTAAATTTTTTTCCACCTTCTGTGTTCTACAACTTCTGTGTTACTTGCCGTAGCTTCATCATTAAGTTGTCTGTTCGTAGTGAGATTATTCAAAGTATTACTGCCAACTAGTTTTCCTGAGTCATTGTGATCTGCTGAGTATTCCCCTGACTTTATAATAATTTCCAGGACAGTTTGTTGCCTTCACCTTCTCAGACTTCTTGTACTTGGCATTATTTGCTGTGGCTGCTTAATATTTTTTTCATGACTGAACTTGTGCTGTTGGTGGACTGACATTCCTGGCATTTATCATCTACTAAACAGCTTTCTCTGTGTGCATTTTCCTGTGATATCCATTATGCTTGGGAAGAATTTTGGACTTTTCTGTGTTGTAAAGACTCATTTGTGCTATAGTGTACTTGAACCTTGGTTGTATATTAGTTAAATATGTGCTGATTGTAATGATCTTATTCGGTTTCCTACGCTTTCTCCGCTCCTCTAGGGTGTAATTTCATGAGAGATTTGCAGTGATGCTGAAAGAGTTGGTTCTGTTCATGGTTACATGTTCTTCCTGTTTCTCCTGCCATTGTTAGTGTTCATATGGCATATGATACAGCTGAAAACTAAAATGATTTTATTCCTATCCTCCAGTTACCTTTCAGCCAGATTGGCTTCTTGGTTTGGTGGGTGATGTGGTGATGCAAGGGCTGATTCCTTAGTGGTGAAAAAGTGGTTAGGATGGAAGCCAGCAGATTTGCCCTCCTTCCCTACTTGTCACAGTGGAGACATCCCTGATTTCAAACAACTGAGAGGCTTTACACTGAGCTAAGTCTTGTCTATGTGCAGAAATACAATGAGACGTATTTTCTAGAATTTATCAGGATATAGTACTTGTACTGGGGGATGAGATTGCTGTTTCACGCTGAGATTCCAACAGTAGAAGCAGAATAGATCCACACGCACACAGTGGTGGCAAAGCCACCTTATTAGAATTCTGTCACTCGTGATGCTGGTTTAAGCACTGTCCCTGAGAAGAACAGGTCCAATGTTCCTCCTCCTGGCCTATTGGTAGGCTCAGCTCAGAAGTGAGATCTTTGAAGGCTGTTTTGTGACTGAAGGGAGGGCTCTTTAGCAAGGGGGTTTATGGGATTGGCAGTTTATGGCATTATTTCAGTCCAGAAAAAACAGCAGCAGTGTGTGTAACAGATTTTTTATTTTGTGTGTGGTGGGTTGTGAATTGTGGTTTTCAGGTAGCTGCAACAGAATTCTTAAACCCATCCTCAGTCCTTAGGATGTGATAATAGTTGATTGTTTTCTCCTGCATTTCTCAGTAAAGAACGTTGTGACATGCTTTTTAATAGGCTTTATGGATACAGAAATACTGTGTTTCTGGGGCAGTGGTGTCACTCCCTGGTTCCGTGGGGGGAGTGAGCAGTGGAAATAATTCTCCTATTTCCCACCCTGCTTTTTTTCTTAATGTACTTTCTAGGCGCTTCTTGTTCCTTTCCAACCTCCTCCGTTGTTTATCTTTTTGCATTTGTGTCAAACTACAGCCTTCGTTGTGTTGGCAGAAGGAACATGAAGACAGAAGACAAAACTGCTGTTCTGTTGCCTCTTCTTACTTCCCTATAGAGGGACCAAGATTATTAGGGGGAGTTGTTACACAGGTTCTCTGGAGCAGGTAGATAGTTCTCAGGGATTTCTAGAGCATTCAGTCTGCCTAGGAAGATGGGCTTGTATGAGTTTGGTTGGAATGGAGCACGTTTAAGGCAGACAATATTAAAAGACATGAGCTATCATCTTGTAACACCTCTAGGGAGCTTGTGCAAGCTTGATTTTTCAGGCAAAGTATCTTGTGACTGAAATGGTTGTAAGGCAGCAGAAAATGTCAAAATGTTTACTTGCAGTTTTCTGGCATGGAACAGTACAAAAATCGCCAGGCTGAGTAGGCAGTTGGTACGTTGACACTGGTTGGAAGTTTGGCCAAGTTTGTTAAACAGTTTTGAAGAAGCTTATTGAAAGATGAATTTTAATGCTGGTGTCACTTTCTTCTGTATTAGAGATGTTTGAATTACACTTAATGATGATGGTAGAGTTTGGATTCTTGTGCTTAGTTTATGCTGATTAAACATTACATGAAAACCAGAGTTTTAAAAAAAGGTGAAATTAAAGCTAGTACAGTAACAGGAATGCTTAGATATTTGAATTTAAAGTATTTAAAAATATGTAGGTATTTAGCAAAATTATTTTTGCCATGATTCAAGAATGTAATCTGCTTCCAGCTTAATACCTGTGTTAGGTGCTATATCATGCTTTCATTATTTACAATTAACCAAGCAGTAAGTTGTGTTGATTTTATACTTTGTGTGAAAATTTCCATAATGTGTTGATAATGTCACAGAATATTAGACATAAAGACTACTACTGATTAATTAATTTTCTTTAGTGCAGTGTTTGACATAGTTTAGAGAAGCCATTAAATTTTCCATAGGGAACATGAAGGGAGCCAGAGAGGCTGAGCCCGATTTTTGCAGGTCAATTTTAAACTCCACTTTTCTACCAGAATCTTTACAGTCCAATTGCAATATTGGCATTGGGTGCTGCACACCACAGTGACACATCAGGTGCTGTGCATAAGCAGGGTTTAAGAAATAGTGCACAAGTAACATGTAAAAAATAACGTTGTAGTAATATCCCTGATTTACTAGCTGAATGACTTTAGACAGCATTTCAAATATTTATAGTCCTGAGTTTTGCAAAGCCTTAAGTGCAGTATATACGCTACAAATAAGGCCATGTTTTAAAGCTGCAAGTGGGGCAAATCTGCAAGATGCCATTATCCTTCCTTTCAGATACTTAAGAAAGAATGAAGTTAGCAAAAGCCCTTCAGCACTTACCAGTGGCCTGGTAAAATGCACGAATCTCATCAGAAATTACAGAATCCACAATGTGTTTATGTATCTCAGGAAGAAAGCAAGGCTAGGGATGTGAGTGAGGATTTGGACCTTGGTAGGGTTTGGCACAGTCTTCTAAGGATGGAGCATTGAAGGATTATTTCCTTTTTTCACTCTGTTCCGTCAGAAGAATTGGAGTTGTGAACAGTATTAAATGGCTCTGTACTACAAAGGCAGTGTTTTGATTTAAACTTTTCTAATTACCTTTTTTTGATTTTTGTCTGCAGTTAGTATTATCTGTAATCCTGAGGCAGTTGGACTAGATGATCATTGGAGGTCCCATGCAGATGAACAAAATAATTCTATTCTTAAATATTCCTGTAATTGGAGGAGGAAGTAGATGTCTCATCATTTTAGCTTCATCAACCCTGTCTACAAAATTGTGTTTTAAAAAAAGTCTGAGCTTTGTCTGTGAGCTCTGTAGCAAAGGGAGAAAACAACATCCAAGAAAGTTTCAGAGGTTTATCTTCTGTTTATCCTCTGCTAGAGCTACGGTACAAAAGTTCTTAACAATTATGAGCTGCTCTCATAAAAAGAAGTGAGATATTCTGTGGATGTCTTTTGGAATTTACAAGACCTGTGTTCTTTTCTAATTAACAGTAGGACCTGACTTAGAGAGACATTATAGAATCTAATGCAACCTAAAGTAACAATAAATCCTTCCTGCATAAACTGCAGAGCTGAAATTTGGGCTGTGTGGCTATCAGTGGCTTCACTACCCTCACAATATTTGATACAAACCACAATGTTTTTTACCAAGTTAAAGGTCCAAGCATTTGATGATGAAAGAAGAAAAGAGCCTTGAACACTGCCAGGGTTAGGCATCCACAGCCTCCCCTGGCAGTGTGTTCCAATGTCTCACCATCCTCAAACTAGTAATTTCTTTCTAATATTTAACCTAAATTTCTGCTCTTTGAGTTTGTGCCCATTCGTCCTTTTCCTATCCCTACCATTCCCGATGAAGAGTTGCTCTTCAGTTTCCCTGTAGACCCCCTTCAGATACTGGAAACTTGCTGCGAGTCTCCACTCAACCTTCTCCAGGCTGACCAGCCCCAACTTTCCCAACCTGTCTTTATTAGGAAGATGTTCCACTGCTCTTACCAACTTTCTGTGGCCTCCTCTGGGCTTGGTCCAACAGTTCCATGCCCTTATACTGGGGACACCAGAACTGTACACAGCACTCCCAAGTGGGGTCTCAGCAGAGCAGAGTAGAGGAGGAGAATCAAAAGATGTTAGAGACTGCCTGAATTTCTGTACTGTGTTGTAACATGCTTGTCTGATTAAATTTACAGGAAGAAAACAGAGTTTAGAAAAAAGAACCTTTACTGAGTGAAACCAGAATTATTAACATGATTTTTACAAAGAGGAACACATTTTCTAGCCAAACCCTTCACCTAGCAATTCACTGTTTCATAATGTTAATATATTACCAATTACATAGATAAAACTATAAAATTACTAATATATCTTGCACATGGCACATCGCAGAGTAATATGAATTATCTGGTAAGCCTGGCAAAATAAAATGTGTACTAACACAGCCAAGTGTCAGGTCATTTACCTAGAAAAAAGCATATACAGAAAACTTTGTATATATTGGGAGCATGGCAAAAAGCACAGTTATTTTACAAAAACAACTGCCTGTGAACACCACAATGGTATGTTTGTAGGAAGAATAAATCTTAGCGCTGTCTTTTTAATATAAACATATAATTTTGGTCACAGAACTGATAAGAAACTTGTGAATTAGAGCTTTTTACATCTAGAAAAAATAAGTAGCCAAAAAGTTCGCCCTCCACACCAATTTGCTGCCCCAGTGAGACGAGAGTGCAGTGGGATGAATCAAATAGCTAAGCCCATTAGAGGATGTTAGAGACCATCCATTGCCAAGGTAGCCTGGCTGTTCTGGGGTTTGCAACTATTTATCTACTCCCTTGCAGTTAGGGAATAAAGATGTCCTTTTAAGATTGCTGTTTCTATTCTCTTTGACTTTTGGGTTTATCAAAGAAGAAAAAGAACTGAGAAATCGGCAGACAAGAGCTACACAAACTATACTTTCAGCTGGCACTTCCCTTTAAAAAAATCAGAAGTGCCAATCAGGTACACAAACAAAATCAGGAAGAGCAGGAGAACCTACCTTTTCTTCCAGCTTTTGAGAAGAGGTACAGCATTTCCTACACATGACATGGTAGCTCCTCCTTGGTTCTGAAGCTGCAAATTATAAATATAAATAATAAATACATTATTTGAGCTAGGAGCTTTTAAGCTGTGGACTTCAACAGAACCAATACATCTAAAATGTGTTTTTGCAGGTGTTTTAGCTTGTGATGCAAGAAAACGTTTGACTGCTTGAATTAGCACCCAGAGTTAAGAAAAGCTGCTGATACCACTACCACCTATATATAGATACACTTTCAATTAAAAGCACAAATTAAAGCACAAATGATGAAGAGTAACATATGCAGTAAAAGTGTTCTTTGTACCAAGTGAAAAGGCAGGATGCCAAATGCATTCCCACAACACTGGGACTGTTTTGTGCTCAAGTGTATTGGATGGAGAGCTTTGCTGCATAGCTTGCAGAGGTGTATCTGTCACATCCGTTTTGGAATTGGGTGAATCCAGGACCAAACTATGGATTCAATAATCAGAAGTAAGGAACCAAGCGCATTTAATCCATCTTCAGTGCAAACTTTAGACATACTCTTTTCTCGAAGTAGTGATAGATATAATGGTGCAATAACAATTACGCCATAAATGATAGATTACCAACTGTGAATGTATTCCTTGTCCTTGCCTGAACTGTCCTACAGCTGCTGTAAAGGACTGGGTTTGCAGTTGGACCTGAAGTATCAACTCAATCCTAATTGACTATTGCCAAGAACATGTTTTTTGGGTTGGACAGAAGCAGGACAGCTTTGTGCATAAATAAACCATAGTCTAACTGGAAAAAAATACAACATAACAGTGTATATTAGGTCTGACAGAAACAAATTATATACTGAAGTTCTTTGATATTGTTGTTGTTTTAGTTTTGATGGTGTTCCCTGCTGTAGCTTGTTGTGTTAATACAAGGTAAAAAGAAGTCTTTCCCACTTCTTTGCATGTTCATTGGGAATTCAAGGAAAGGGCTTTATAGTAAGTGAAAGTCATTGTTCAAAACATTTAAGCATTTTAAAATAGATTTTTGCATTTACTAGATAGAAGTCACTTAGTAAGTTTGCTTTTGTTAGGTTCCAGTGTGTGCATTTAGCAGTGGTTTTTATATTTACTGGATTCTGTTCTTGAAAATCTGGGATTTTTACTGTCATAACTAAAATTTTCATCTCCCACCATAAAACCCCATATTATTTAGCTACTTACCAGTGCCTTGGATGTAGTTTCTTCATTGCTGGGAAATGTTTAGACCAGTAATTAAAATAATAGAACTTTAGGGGCTGTACATTTATGTTCCTCTTCCTTCTGTCACTGAGATTCACTGAATATCCTTGAGGATGTATTTTGATACCAGTTGAACCAGTGTAACTCCCAGTGAAAGCTCCTGAGTGGAATGGTTGTACAGGATGAGAGGCCCAGTCATGCTCAAAACTTTGTCTTTGATAGCAGCCTGAGGTGGGCACCTATGGAAAAGCGTGAGAGCAGGGCCACATCTCCCTGAGGGGAACTCAGTTAATTGTCTTAACATTTGGTGGGGTTTTGTGTAAGGCATTGACTGGGTGCTGTATATTTGGATTTGTCTCTGTTTACTGTCACATGAGCAAAACACCTCTTCAGAACAGGAACTGAAACTTTTTTTTCCCATCTGGTAGCCAGAACTAAGTGTGTGATCTGAAGGCCTGTCCTTTCATTACATAATTTGTGAAAAAGTATCATGTGCAGTAAGTAACCAGGAGTGCACTGTCTGACTGTTACATGCCCCAAGAATTATTGGCAGCTGAATGTCTCTTGGACAAAGATGCTTTCTGCTGCTCTCAGTTACCTTTCAGGACCTGGCCTTCAGCAATTACTGCTTTGAAGCAAGACAGTCCTTTGATGTAAAGGGTTTCCTTTTTTATTTAAGTCTTTTGGGAAGTTACTCCGTGTGGAAGCACTTCTCTTCTGAAGACACACTGACAGGCTTGGAGCTGTTCGGCCTGGAGAAGGCTCTGGGGAGACCATAGAGCCCCTCCTAGTATTGAGAGGGGGCTTACAGGAAAGCAGAAGAGGGACTTATGGCAGAGGTGTGTAGTGATAGGACAGGGAGAATGACTTTAAACTGACAGTAAGTTTAGAGTAGATGTTAGGAAAAAATTATTTCCTGTAGTGAAGCACAGGCTGCCCAGAGAAGTTGTGGTTGCCCCAGCCCTGGAAGTGTTCGAGGCCAGGTTGGATTAAAGGATCAGCCTGGTCTAGTGGAAGGTGTCTTGTCCATGGCAGGGGTTGGAACTGGATGATCACTGCAGTCCCTTCCAAGCCAAACCATTCTGTGATGCTATGAAACAAGTTAATGTTTTGAGTATGTCAGCTTTGTTGCCTTGGTGTGCAGAGCCAAATCCTGTTGTCAGCCTTGGCTTGAATACAGTTGTTTTGATTAGAATTTCTTGGGCTCCAAGTTCGGAAGTTCACTTTCTGTGCTCTTACTGCCTGCTTAAACTCATGTGGGTGGTGCATGTAGGAGCACCTTGTACAAGGTGAAGTTGGATACTGCTAAGTAGATGTATCTTAGCTGAGCTTAGTCCCAACCCCAAGTTTTGAAATCAAAAAGAAAAGGGTCCTGAAAGAACCCTGAAAGTATGTTTCAGGACAATTCCCCTTTATTTTGTTATGTGAATTTGAGGGCAAAGAGACTTGTATGTTTAATGGATGTTGTCAATGTTCCAGCTTATGCTGCCAAATTGACTTAATTTCAGGTGTATGATGTGTAACAATCACCAAAAACGCTTACTTGAAGTAACCTATTTTTCAATGAGAATAGTTTTGGTTTGTAACCATTACAGTTACTCAAATTCTGTCTTGTTCTGTACCATTAAGATATTTATTGTTTTGAACTAATGTTGGAATCTGGTGCAGTTGACTAAGTCTCATATACACTCACTTCTTTAGGAGGAGAAGGAATTTAAAGGGTATTAATTTGTATTTATTATATTAACAGGTATTTATTTTATTTTGGTAATATATGCTATGTGAGATAACATTTTCTCATTGCTACTTATCAGGTGTTCTTTAAACGTTGAAGGTTAGATACTTCTTTCTCTACTGAATAGTAGCTTAATGACAGGTTTGGCATCAATCATTGAATGCATTTCACTTTCAGTGCATGTCAGTATAAATGAGCGAAATTCTGCGACCTCCAGTTCTCAATTCTGATTATGTAAATAATTTCCTTCTTCCTGAAAGATACAAGGCACAGGGGGGAAAGAAAATGGAAAATGTGTGGGGGTGTGTATATATTGTAACTCTTGAATTAGGTCAGTGTTACAGATTTGGGGGAGGTGTTTCTACTTGAGGAGTTGTTCCGGTCGAAATAAAGGAATAGGGTAGAAGCCTAGAATTTTTAAACTAGAATCACATCATAATCCTCGTGGTGAGTCAGTAGTTATTAAGGTTTTAAGAAGGCAGTTCCTGGAATCCTGTATGAAACAAATCAGTGATACCTTTTGACCCCAAATTTCTATTGCTGCTAAGCCTTTTTGCAGTATAACACTTGTGATGAAGCACATCTGGGAGCTCCTGTTTCATGGGAACATCATTCTCTAAATGAATTGCTATATGGTTGTTAGAAAGCTCTGTTGTTACATGTTAAGCAGACTCTTACTCTGGCATTCATTGTTACCACATGGCAAAGTAGATTTTGTGACGTATGTCCTCACTTGTGTATAACCAGAATACTTTAGTTAAAGGAAAAATAGGTCTGTCCTACTGAATAGGGCTTCGGTATTCATTATGCTCATGAATAATAAAATGTGTTTTGAGGTCTGCCTCTGTCATCTGGCACCTTGCATTTGCTTTTTTTCTGAGACTCTGTATTATAAGTAGCTAATTCAGGGAAAAGGGCAGTATGTATTGGGGTATTTCAGTTACTTTTGAAGAGAAGACTTTGAGAAACTCAAATGAAGGCCATTCTAGAAGTTAGCTGTATTAGAAAATTGTGTTTGTTCCTTTATCATTGCATGCTAAGAAGCCATCCTTTGTGTTTGCTGTGACGTGTTATCATGTAACAGAGTACTGTGTACCTATTTGCTTCTTACCTACTACTTATCCAGGAACCCACACCTGATTTTTTCCCCTGACTTTTGAAAAGGTGCTTGATTTCTCCCCAAAATAAAATTAATCTATTCTGCTGTGTAGACCTGAGATTGCAGACTGTGGTGAGGTTCAGGTGTGCAGCTGTTACTGGATGCTTGAGCCTGGAAGCAGAGGCCCCTCCTGGAGGACAGTGCCATGCCTGGTGTCCTCCTTGTGGGCAGCAGGGGCTCTTGGAATGCTGCTCACACTGGGTGGTGTCTTCTGAATGGGGACCATACGGAGTAAAAGAAACTATAGTTGTTTTTTTTCTGGGCCTACTGAAAATCCAAGCAGTCAGGTGAAGCAAAAACTGGTTTTCCTTACAATTTAGTGGTGGATCAAGGTGACATAAGGAAATGGGAAAAACATGTCAAATAGGAATTTTCTCAGTTGGCATCAAAAGCAAGGATCAGTGGGATTCATTTGACTCAGTCTTCATGACCTCATACACTGCTTGATTAGCAGTGGAGTGAGTTTGTCACTTAACATGGTTCTGTCTCCATCTTGACCCTGTGTTACAACATCCACTCAAAGCTTTGGGTAAAGGTGGTATTTTTCTTTAATGTGGCTTGTATCTGGTATAGAGCAGCCCTGGATGTATAGACAGGCTGGGGAATGAGGTACTGGAAGGCAGTGCTGCAGAAAGGGACCTGGGAGTCCTGGTCAATGGAGAGTTGAATGTGGGTCAGCAGTGCCCTGAGGGGCATCAGGCACAGCATTACCAGCCCGGCAAGGGAGGGGATTGTCCCACTCTGCTCTGTGGCAGCCTCGCCCTAAGCTGGTGCACGATGTAAGAAACACATTAAGTTCTTAGAGAATATCCAAAGGAGGCCATGAGGATGGTGAGGGGCCTTGAGGGGAAAGCTGTATGAGAAGCACCTGAGGGCACTTGATCTGTTCAGCCTGGAGAAGACTGAGGGTAGACTTCACTGCAGTCACAGCTTCCTCCTGAGGGGAAGAGCAGGGGCAGGCACTGATCTCTGCTCTGTGGTGACAGTGACAGGACCCCAGGGAATGGCCTGAAGTTGTGTCAGGGGAGGTTTAGATTGGATATTAGAAAAAGGTTGTTCCCCCAGAGGGTGGTTGGGCACTGGAACAGGCTCTCCAGGGCAGTGGTCACAGCACCAGTCTGACAGAGCTCAAGAAACATTTGGTCAGTATTTTTGGGAATGTGGTGGGACTCCTGGGGATGGATCTGTGCTGGGCCAGGAGTGGAACTGCATGATCCTTGTGGGGCCTTTCCAACTCAGCATAGTCTGTTGATTCTGGGCTAGTGTGCTGAATCTAAAAGCAGAAATGGTAGACATGAGATGTATATAAAAACTAACATAGAGTATCTATTAGAATTCAGGTGGATACAGGCAGGTTGAATTGTTCTATTGGGGTGTCTGTACACTTAAATCTGATATGTCGCTGCATCAGTTTACGTTTGTTTATAAATTATCAAATTAATTATAAACAGGTATAAAGGCTATTCTTGAGCTGAGCCAAACTGTGCCTTGGTGCATTGTAACTAAAAAATTGAAAATGAATAGTCTGAATTAAAGAAGTGATGGGAATTCAAAGTTTCATGGTTAATTAGTTCTAGAGAGATTAAAGCAGTGGTGTGTTCTCCGTGGGCATGCAGTTTGATGTTTTCTCTCAAATGGTAAATGAGTGGCTGAAAACAGAACTGGTAAATCACTGCCTTCTAATACTGTTTAAATTGCATAAATTGGATTATGATTGCATTTACGAAAGTATGTTTATATATTCTATAATTAAAAGGAAAATACCTGAATAAGGATATCTCTGCAATTGAGAACATGAAGATACTACAACAAGCAGTCAGATGATTTATTGGAGATGGATCTTTTTAGTTAGCTGTGGCATAACTTGAAGTAACTATTGTGTGTCTTGAGGATACCACGAAAGTTTGGAGGGAGAAGTGATGAATTCACTTAGGAAGTTGGCCTTGTCTGATGCATATTGTCTTAGACAAATGAAATTCTGTGGAAGCCCTGAAATACACTTTCCTGGGCATGTAATTGAAGTAATATGCATGGAGAATCATGATTAGACTCTTAAGCAAATGATCCCTAAATAATAAGAAAAGAATAGATTAGTCCTTCATGTAAATGTTTTGTATTTACTAGCATCTACAAAATCCATAATATTTTTCTTAGATTTTGTTTCATTGTATGAATATCCAAGATTTTGTAAATTGGCTATTTCAGTAGTAGCTTTCTTCTATCTCCTCATTAAGTTGTGGTACTTGCCTTGAGCAGAATGGAATTTACAAGAATGCTTTGCTCATATCCTTCAGCTAAGCACGGAGGCAAAATCTGAGGGTAAATTCACACTAATGGCAGTCAGTCTGACAGGAGACCTGCAGTTTGTCCTGGTTCCTAGGCTGGCATTAGGGTGAGTACTCTCTGGCCTTGCAGTGCACCACTTCAGATAATTAAAGAAACTGAAAAATAATCAGTCTTTGTACTTTTGGTGGGGCTTTGTTGTTGTTTCCTTTAGGACTCTGAACCAGCTATCACTTCATGATAATTCAGCCCAAAGCATTAGAACAGGGAAGAGATGAAATCAAGCAGCTTGTCCTTGGCATCAGTTGTTGTGGAACTGCAGCTGCTGGTGGACACTTCTGCCTGCAGTTTAAGCCAGCCTGGACCAGGATTGCTGCTGAAATGAGCTGTTTTACCCTTTTCCTGCTTCTGTGCTGCCTCACTCCTTGTGCCAGCACAAGCCTTTTATGTGACCGTTGTGTGACCCAGCCCTGTTAAGGAAGAATGGTGGTGATTAAAGAAGGTTTATTGAGATGGTGGTTGGCTTAGGGCTGCGAAAGAGTGCAGTATGAGTTGGCAGCAGTTTGACTTCACTGGTTTATGTGAGTACCTCGAAACCTCCATCAGGTAGTGCAGGGGAACTGACTGCATTGAACTGCAGTAGACTGCAGTGTGTATATATATGTATGTGGCAGGAAACTTACTCTTTCTGGTACTTTATACTTAGTGATCTTTATAAACATCTGTAGAAAACAATTAAATACTCAGGAGGGCATTTTTTAAAAGCGTGGATTAAGTACCAAACACATTCGTTTTAAAAATTGCATTTCAAAAATCAGTTTCTTCCTAAAGTAAGTTTTGAGTTGGTAATGCATTTGTTCTGGACTTAGTAGTCTAACTAAGCCTTATGAATATGAGTTATGAAAATTAGAGATGGATTACAGTGGACTGCTTTGAAGCAGTACAGTTTTATTCAAAAGTGAACATTATTCTAGTGACATTATTAGAGATCTCTGAGTTTGTTGGTGCTGTTAATGTTGGAGACTGGGCAGAGGAGTTAGAGTATATTCAGTCAATTTTTATTGTATATGTAATGCCTTGCAAATTCACACAGTGTAAGAAAAGATTTTAAAGTGTCTTGGAGAAAGATAACAGCATTGAAACTTAACTTGAGATGAGACATCATTATAAAACACTTAGGAATATGCATAGTGTTACAACAGAAATTTCACTCCAGTTGTTAACTTGAGGTTTTGGAGATTGGATCAGGAACTCAGCGCTGCCAAATGCATCTTGCTGGAAGCTCATACAACTCTTTGTATCACCTTACTTGGCTTTTTAACTTTCTGAGAACCGTTTTTGTTTTATGTGGTGCTTGGAAGTCTGAGTTGCTCTGGAAAATTACATTTTGGCTTCTGTGGTTATTCAGTGTCTGGTGGTATAGAGTGGAATTGCTCTTATAACTTAATGCAACTCTTTTTGTCTGTGTGTAACACAGTGAAGTTGAAACACAGTGAATCTGTTGGTATACCATTACAAGTTCAACAAATCTAATGTCACAATTTTCTTCATATCATCTGTTAAACCACTTTGTGGGGACATGATGGGCTTGGTAGCAGGGCTGAAAGGCCAGTGGACCCAGGCTTTCATAGGCACATGCTGAATAAAGGGAATACAGCTCGAATTCCCTGGGTGAATATTGATGTGCTAAGAGGAGTTTGGCTGCAGGGACTCTGTTAGTCTCAGCTGAGGTATAATCAGTCTCTTATCTCCTTCTGACATTTGCAGTTAGACAGTGTCAGGAGGAGAGTATTGGAAAAGATTACAAATTGGGCTTTTTAGGCTCTTAATCAGGTCATTTCTACATAGACCTTGAGCAGCACTGTGAATTCAGATGGAGAATCTCCTGTTGGAATTCAGGCATAAAAGAGTCAGAGTAAACAGCTGCACACATTTACTCTGAACACAGAGTAAACAGCCACACATTTGGAATGTGTGTCAATTTCTTGATGGTATGAAGGTGATTATATGTGTAATTTTTACTTAGAACGTTAAAGTAATGTTAAATATTTCAAATGTGACTTTGTCAGTTGTATTCAATAAAAAGAAACAGAAGTCTAAAATAGAAGATTCTCTATAGCAGTGTATTTGTTTCTGCAATGTTCTTTTACAGGTGTGGATGTGTTTCCATGCATGTGTTAATACAGGATATTGTCTTTTTTCCCCCCTCCAGGTTATGCAATGGTCTCTGCAAGATGGCATGTTCTTGAGTTGGAGCTTTTAAAGGCAAACATATGCTGGTACTTCAACTTTACTAAGTGGACTATAATTTCTTCTCTCACATCAACTACATAAGCAGACAAAATTGCAAAGATCTGCCCTGTGTCGAGTATGACAGCCACGACTCGTGGCTCTCCGGTAGGAGGGAATGATAGCCAGGGCCAGGCTCCTGATGGACAGTCCCAGCCTCCCCTCCAGCAGAATCAGGTATGGTATTAACAGTCAATTAATCTAAAAATAAAGGAATTTGTTCTTTAGAAATAGTGTTCCTGAATTATTTGAATTTGGATATTTCTGGAGATCTCTAGTTAAGTTAGACATTTCTCTGTGTGTCTGGAAGTACAACAATATTTTAAGGGATGAAGGCAGTGGTATTGCCAAAGTAAATATGGTTAGAGAACATGACATTGCAAAAAAATGCTCCCTTTTCAGGCAGTGGCATAATTCTTTCAAGCATACCTGTTTTGGATGAGGAGCCTTTTTGGATTAATAATACCAGAAGCTTCCTCAGAACCACATTGTAGAACTTGCCACAGATTGGTAAAACCACACTACATCTGTGAGTTTGGTTTCTGCTCAGTTCTGCAAAAGCGCTTTCTGGATAAAGCGGCTTACTCAGGTATCAGCCCTTCCAGAGCAGCTGCATCCGGATCTCTGTTCATTGTACTTGACTTCCTGAACAACTTCTCATGTTCCTTGCTTTCAGAAGAAAAGCAAAAGCTTTCATATATTACATCACAGTATAATGATTCTTTTTTGTTGGGGAAAAAAATACCAGAGAAGATGCTTTTAAACAATATAATGTAAAGCCAAAACCATTTAAGCAAAGAACCATGCTTTGTTATTTAATTCACTATGAAGATGGTGTTTTTTTAAAGAAAGGATTTAAACTGTAAGGTTTAGTGTTTGCTCCTTCCTGAGAGTGAATTGTACTTTGATATGTGGGGTGGGCTGGCCTTGAACTGCCAAGGAAGTCTCCACTGTTGCTAACACCCTCTGCCTCATTGAGATGGGGAAGAGAATTGGAAGGAAAAAGTGAGAAACTGTTTGGGCTGAGATGAATGCAGTTTAATAAATGAGAGGGTAGGGGGAAACAAGTGATGCAAGTGCCATCACTCACTACCAGCTGATGGATGCCGAACCACTCCCCAAGCAACAGCTGCCTTGGGAAAAAAAAAACCCCTTTGTTTTATTATCAAGTGTGACACACTGTGGCGTGGAGTATCTTTTGGGTCATTTCAGGTCAGCTCTCCCGGCTGTGTCCCCTCCCAACTTCCTGCCCTGCTATCTGCTGGGGGCAAAGTGAGAATCACAGCTTGGGTAAGGTTCAAAGGGACAACTGGTGATCATCTAATGCAGGCTCCCTGCTCAAGCAGGGTTCCCTAGACCACCCTACTGGGAATTGTGACTTGACAATGTGTCTCCAGAGAAGGAGACTCCACAACGTCTCAGGGCAATCCATTCCAGTGCTTAGTTAGCCTCACTGTTAAGTTATTCCTCATGTTAAGGTGAAACTTCTGTGTTTGTTTTTGCCTCTTGTCCTATTGTTGAGCATCACCAACCAGAGCCTGGTCCATCCTCTGACACCTTTCTGCAGATATTGATGAGGTCCCCTCTAAGCCATCTCCAGGTTAAATAGGCCCCTCAGCCTTTCCTTAGTGAGGTGCATCAG
>VZSR01000920.1:9682023-9711819 GCA_013398615.1 Brachypodius melanocephalos
TCTGTGCTGACCTCTCCTGATCATCTTCTTGTCTTTCATGTGGGTAGAGGTGGCCTCCAGAGTGTGAACTGTTCTGTCACCTTTCCAGGAGTTGAAGTGAGACTGACTGGCCAGTAGTTCCCTGGGACCATCATCTTGCCCTTATTGAAGATTGGAGTGACATTTGCTTTCTTCCAGCCCTCACGCACATCTCCTGATCGCTATGGTTCCAGCAATTCTCTCAGCACTTGCGCGTGCATCCCATCAGGGCCCATGGACCTGTGGATATGAAGTTTATTACATGGTCTCTACCAGTCTTCTCAACCAAAAGAAACTTTCTTTCTCTAGAGCCCCTCCCCGGTCTCCTGGCTGAGGCAGCAACAGAACCACATTTTACCATGTATTTATTTTGGTTGTGATGTATTTGAAGAAGCCCATGTCGTTACCCTTGACATCTTTAGCCAGGTTTAAGTCCAAGTGAGCCTTGGCTTTCCTCACTGCATTTCTTCATAGTCTGACAACATCCCAGGTGGCCTTTTCTGCTTCCACCTCATGGTATCTCCTGCCTATGTCGGAGTTCTGACAGGAGTTATCAAGGAGAAAAACAGGCCTTGAATCTGTGCCAGCACTGTTCACCAACAGACAAAACACTGGTGTGTTCTCAGTGCTGTTTTGGTCACAAATCCAAAACCCAGCACCCTGCAAGCTACTGTGAAGAAAATAACACTCCCTGCCAACCAGATGTGGAGCAGCAGGTGAAAAATGTTCTTGAGGTTTTGTCTTCCTAAGTGTTGCTCTTAGGGTCACTTCATACTATTTCTGTGTATGAATAATAGCGACATCTGCAAAATGCGTTGTGTTTTGCATGGCCCATCAAAGTGGGTTTAACAATCGTGTTCTTTGAGGTTGATAAGTAGATGGTTATAGTAGTGAGTTACTCATTTTAGCAAACTCTTTAGGAAAGTGTTTTTCATGATTGTTGAAAACTCTCTACTTAAAAGTAATCAACTTTTCTGGACAAAATTTGTAAAAGCTGGAGCTTCAGTGTATTTATTTCACCTTCTGGAAAAATGATCTGCTGAAAGTAGAAGCTGTTAGTACAAAAACCCCACTTTCTTCACAGGGAAAGTTGCTTGATTTTTAAACTGCCAAGATAGAAAAATATAGCGTATTTTATGCTGGTTTTGGTTAATAAATCTGAAATCAAAATATTTTGTATTGATACGTACTTGAGATGATTGTTTGGAATACATTATGACAGAAAACTGCCAAAACAAGTGGAACACAAGTGCAGGTAGTACTTAAAGTATTTTTCATCCCAATTTTAGACTTCTTCACCTGATTCTTCCAATGAGAACTCCCCAGCTACCCCGCCTGATGAGCAGGGCCAAGCTGATGCTCCACCCCAGCTTGAAGATGAGGAGCCTGCATTTCCACACACAGACCTGGCAAAGTTGGATGACATGATCAACAGGTATTTTCACACTTTTTTAACAAGGCATAGATGATTTGTGCAAACATCTTGATAGTGGAATCAGAATTTTTGTATCTTTGTTTCTTTTTGTTGGGTTAAAGTTGTAAAGAGAAAGAAGCTTAGAGCAGAATGAGTTTTTGTTTGGGTTGGTTAGTGTAATATTCATCAAGGCATTTAAAAATCTATATACTGAGCCTATATTTAAAAGCATTACAGTGGGGCAAGAATTCTTGATTTTTCAGAAACACAATTGAACTTGGGTTTGTTTGTTTTTGAATATAGGCCTCGATGGGTTGTTCCTGTATTGCCGAAGGGGGAATTAGAAGTTCTTCTAGAAGCTGCTATTGACCTAAGTAAAAAAGGTAACTGAAAGACATTTGATTATTGGACTGGTGTGCAAACATTCTTCTTTCAAATCACTGGTGAAGGCTTAAAATTGTTTATAAATTCTGTTACAGCCCTGGTCTTGAAGATTGTCAGAGTGTTATGCAAAATCTTCACAGATGAGAACTTTAAAAAAGCCATTAATGTAGTTCGAAATAGGTGTCTTAGCACGAGTAGGGAAGTTGAATAAGCTCAGAGACGTAAAAATCCTGTCATTCCTGTCATACCTGTTTTCTGTATTCACTTTGATATCAGACCTAGTGGGTTTGGTCTTTATAGCAGATGCTAAAACTCAAAGAATTCTAGTTGTTTTTATTTTCAAATAAGTTTCTAGTCTAGCTTTCAAATGTCTTGCTATAAATTTTTGTTCAGATTTGGCACACATATACTTCTAAGAATATCAGAGAAAAGTTACCAGTGCTTGCTGGTGTCTGGCTTGGGAGTAAGAGGGTTCCATATCAGGACAGTGTATGTGTTTGTTAAATTTGTATTGGTCAAATTGACAGATTTGCAATGTATTCTGGAAAGTTCTGTTCTCCTGGGTGGTTGCTTGTGTTTGAGTAATAGCAAGAGTCACAGCAAAATAATTTTTTAGGATATCTGTACTTACCAGCTCTTTGTGTTTTGAATATAGTGTCATACAAAGTGCCCGCTCTTTCTTTTGCATAGCTGCTGGCCCAGGACAACTTCATTTCCATGTTAATATATGTTATTCTTAGGCAGCTTTAAGACTAAAAAGCTGATTGTGGTCATGATATTCTGCGTTGTCTTGATTGTTAAGTCTTCTTTGCTTTGGAGCACTCTATGGAGGAGCAAAAGTTAGCATGCATCCTTGTGATCCAGCACAGGATAATGACATATTGTTGCCAACACTGATTTATCAGCTGTAGTTGTGCTTGGAACTGGTGGCTTTGTGTGTAGCTGGGTCTGGCAGGAATCCTCAGGCAAGTGTAGGGTGTTCAAGGGATCACATCTGTTCTGAAGGGAAAAAAATGCCAGCTTTTCAAGAGAAAGTGCAGCCACCTTTGTGTCTACATTGTTGGAACAGTGCAGTAAAAAGAAATTATCTGCTTGTGATTGGTGAGAGAGGAGATGTGTGTTCTGCCAGCTGTTAAGTCATCTTTAAAAAAAGAAAAACAATCCCAAACCTAAAAGCTGTCAATGCAGTGAAGTAATAAGAGCCGAATGAGATTTCTAGCTACCCCTGACATCGATGTACTTCCCCAAAGCATCAGGCTTTGAAATTTCCCCAGAAGAAAAGATTGTTTTTCCTCTTGAAGTTGTGAAAAACAGTAGAAACATATTCATATGCTTTTGCACTTGTATTTTTATTAAGTTGTTGGTGTGCAATTCTAAAAAGTACTTTTGTGTTGCTACCTAATTATATTTCCCCTTGCCCTCTAGGTGAATTCCTATGTGTGTATGCAAGGATTATTGGATAAGGAGAAAACAAGGAAAGCTCTTAGAAGTAGTTGTTTACTGTGTTATCTTTACAGCTACATCCTAGATTTTTCGAGGGTTTTTTGCTACTTGAAGATACATGATGGCTAATGTGATTCCTTTTAAGTAACTTCCAGTTCCCAAGGAATATGATAGGGTGTAACTTGGTGTAACTGACACTGTTTTGGTAGCTCAGAGCTTGGCAGACACTGTTTGAGAGTGGGGTATATATAGAGAGAAGCAATATAAATGGTTCTGTTGTGTATATTTCTTAATAGATTAAACTGCTCCATTATCTCTGTAACATCTAAAATTGGACTCCTTGCTACCTGTCTATGGGAATTTTTCATATTCTGACAAGATCTCTTTCCAGAAGGAGGAAATGAAAGGACAGGTTGAAAAATAACCAGCTTTTGAATTACATAAACTCTGTATTTCTGACTGTATTTTACTTAAATGGTGAAGCAACAAAACCTAGGAAGACTACACTACGTATTTTTGTCAAGCACCATTTTCTTGTGGTTAGGGCTTTTAAATAACTTTTATTCCTAACACAGCCAATGGCCATCAGCATTCTGGGGTGACTGCAGCATAGCTGCTTCTTTGTGACCCTGGGTATAAAATAAGAGTGATATTTGCATCATCTTTATATCTTTTCAGGAACTATAATTGAAAGGGACATAACTGAACTAATTGAAAGTACATACATGAATGAAATGTCAGCATTAGCACCTTCAAGTGAAAGGAGCAAATTTGACAGAGTAGTGTGAATCCTGTTAGACTGTGACTTGCATTTTCCTGGCAGATGCACCCATTTATGGAAAATTCTCTTTTTATGTGTAGACATCAACCTATTATTCTTTGTTAAACAATGAGCCATGAAACTATCAACAGATAGTCTGGAGTTACTTGCTAATAGAAGAAAACCTATTTGAAAAATAGCTAGACTGATGTTTATCTTCACAATAAATCTGAAATACTTACTGAGTATTTTCAGTAATGACATTTTACTCCAGAAATAAATGTCACAGTGAACTGGAAACTATAAATTTAAAAGATTTAAAAATTGGTCTAATTTAAGGTTTTGTTTTTTTTATAGGCAAGAATATTCTGCACTCTTCCTTTCAGAAGGGTTTTATTGCTCCTAACATTTACACGCAGTTTTTAGCATGCTGCCAGAACTTTCCAATGTGACACACACAAGCAAAATGCAAAGCAACTTTTGGAATTTATAACTTAAACCAAAATGAGATTTCACTACAGAAATACACTACATTATAAACCTTCAGACTTGATCCCAAATCTGTGTTTTTGGTGAATTGCATGGAATGGGAAATAGAGGGAGGCCCTAGTGACAAAAAAAAAGTTAGATCTGTGTGTGCACGGGCACATAAGTATCCAAAAGTTAGGCCACCCCAGGAATGGGAGTTGTTTCCAGCACCCTCTAAAGACCATTTCCATCTCTCTAAAGATGATTCATCTGCATTTCTGTGGGACCACTACTGAATTCCTTACTGAAGCTGTATCTTCTGCATTTCATTGAAATGGTTATTTTTACCCCTCTTCACTCACTGGTTTTGCTGTCAGCAAATAGAAAGAGAGAACATAAAGAAGAATGGAAGATAAAGATAGTACTTACTGTTATTTTTGCTAGTGTATCTATCAAAGTATGTTGTAAACATGGGGAAAAAAGCCAGCCCGGATCACATGTTCTTTAAAAAAACCCTAAAATTATGTAAAGGAGTGTAATTTTTTGTGGTGGTTTTACTAAAACATTAATCTATTGAGTTTTTTTATGTAACTTTGTTTTCATCCAAGACTTGTTTAAAATCAGTTCTGAAACTTTAAACACCAAACCTTTGAAGTCCAAATGTTGTGATTTAACCCCAGCCAGCAACTAAGCACCACACAGCCACTCGCTCACTGCCCTTCCACTGCAATGGGGGGGAGAATCAGAAAAACAAAAATAAAAGAATTCATGGGTTAGGATAAAGACAGTTTAACAGGTAAAACAAAAGCCTTGTTTGCCAGCAAAGCAAACCAAGGAATTCATGCACCACTTCTCATGGTTGGGCAGGTGTGTTCAGCCATCCTTAGGACAGCAGGGCTCCATCACATGTGATGGAGACTAGGGGAGACAAACAACATCACTTCTAATATCTCCCCCTTCCTTCTTCCCCAGCTCTGTAGGCTGATCATGACACCATATGGTCTGGGATATCCCTGTGGTCCTTTAGGCTCAGCTGTCCT
Source organism: Brachypodius melanocephalos (assembly GCA_013398615.1). Lineage (NCBI taxonomy): Eukaryota > Metazoa > Chordata > Aves > Passeriformes > Pycnonotidae > Brachypodius > Brachypodius melanocephalos. The sequence continues at coordinate 9,687,551 of VZSR01000920.1, forward strand.
GGCTGTATCCCCTCCCAGATCCTTGTGCACCCCCAGCTTACTTCTGGCAGGGTGGTGTGAGAAGCAGGAAGACCTCGGATCTGAAAGCGCTGCTCAGCAGTTAAGAAAACATCCCTGTGTTACCCATGCTGTTTCCAGCCCAGATCGAAACACAGCCTTGTATAAACTACTGAGAAATAATCAACACCGGCACACCAAATCTCTGCTTTCAGCATTTAAAATGTTCATGTAACAACTAATGAAATTCCACGTCTAACAGTTTGTTGTTCTTTCTTATTTTAAATAGGCCTTGATGTCAAAAGTGAAGCATGCCAGCGATTTTTTCGAGATGGGTTAACAATATCCTTCACAAAAATCCTTACAGATGAGGCAGTGAGCGGCTGGAAGTTTGAGATTCATGTGAGTTTTTAAAGTTGTATTTCTGAAGAGCATGGTAATTTAAATAAGGAAGGAGAGTACCTTTGTGATTAAGGGGAGACTGTAAAAACTGGATCTCATTGAAACTCAGTAGTGAGTTATGAGAAAACTCTTGTATGCATGGATCTGGGCAGGCAATGGGGAGTCATTTTTCTGTCTGTGTTTCATTTTATTGCCTCCAGTGTTTTGAAAGGAAATAAAACATGAGAGATGATTTGGAGAGGTCTGGAACCGTGTATGTTGTGAGTTTATAGTTCATATTCGTTGTACAGTCCCCTGCCACATTCTTACTTGTTCTTTTTTTATTAACAGAGATGTATTATTAACAACACTCATCGACTAGTGGAACTCTGCGTGGCCAAGCTGTCCCAAGACTGGTTTCCCCTTCTTGAACTTCTTGCCATGGCCTTAAATCCTCACTGCAAATTCCATCTATACAATGGTACTCGTCCCTCAGAAACAGTTCCTGCAGGAGTCCAGCTCGCTGAAGATGAACTTTATGCCCGTCCTCCTGACCCACGATCACCAAAGGTATGAGAGCCTTTCCAGACCCATGGATTTTTTTCTATGCAGTGTTACCTAATGACACAGCAGCTGTAGAGAAGTGTTTTTAGAGTGGGGGCAAAAGCCCTCTTCATTCTCTCTATCACTAAGATGTTCTGCTGCTTATGACTCCTGATTTAATGTACATTTCCTGTTCTAACCCTTCCTGTCTTTGGTCCAGAATCAAACTCTGTCACGTTGTTTCTGTGGTAAGCTGGCACAACTCTGCTGGAATGCCATTCCTGCTGTGTTAATTGGCTTACTTGTATTTGGCAGTTGATGGATTTACCATCTCACTTAACATGAAATTTTGTAGGTGACACATTTTGAGAAGATTCTGTGATAAAGTAGGAATTTTCTCTCCTCCCTTACAGTTTCCAGTGGTGGAAGAAATGTTTTTAATTGGACATGAGATACTACTGTCATTGTGGTTCTTTTGGTGGCTTTAGTTTGGTTGAGTTTTGTTTTGGGGGGATATTGAAGGTTTGGGCTTTTTGTTTGTTTGGGTTTTTTGTTGTTTGTTTTTGTAGTAGTGGTTTCTTAGGGTTTTGGTTTTGTTGTTTTATTTTTTTAACTGGAAATGAAGATTAGCGATCCATTCTGGTTCTTGAGTCTGAAGTTTTCAGAATTGATCTCCAAATGGCATTGATAAAGACTTCAGGAGTTAACTGAATTTTTTATCTATATATATTTAAAATTTTCTTTTTTTTTTTTTTTGTTCGGGTTTTCTTTAGGTTTTTAATTTTTTTGTTGTTGTTTAGTGGAGCTGCTATTGACTTGCAAGAACCAAGGATAAAAAATTCCAATGTCCTTGGACTTGCATTGCTCGTTGTGTTTAGAAGAATGTTACTTTGCATTCTTAATGTTTTTATATGTGGCATTATCACATCCAGGACAAAATAAAAATACCAGAACTGTCAGACTTTCTGTAGCAATTTAGCAGCCAAAGCTGGACCTAAATTATAGTCAATTTTATTCCTATATATTTAATAATTTTCTTTGAGTAGCTCATATACAGCATCAGCTCTTTGACATAACAACAGAAAAGATCTTGTCTGTTTCTGAGCATTTCCTTAAAACTGAATATGTAAACTGTTGTGTAAAGACTTTTTAAAAGCAAATTTTGTTATTAACAGGTACTTGAATGTATTTCTAGATGGTACTTTGTAAATATCAGGAACTGTTTTCTTACAGGGTTGGCTAGTAGATCTTATCAACAAGTTTGGCACATTAAATGGATTTCAGATCTTGCATGACCGATTCATGAGTGGATCAGCATTGAATGTTCAAATCATTGCAGCTCTCATCAAGTAAGGTTTTTTCTAAATAATGATTTATGAATTTGCAAAAGTTGGAGTCAGTATAAAGTACTGTGTTAGCAGACAGTTTAGACTTTTATTGACACACTTCCTTTCACTCGATCTCTTTAGCTACTTGTGTCTACCTTCACCATTTCATGTGTTTCTAAGTAGATATTGCACCTTATTATCATAATATTGCATGATTACTGATTGTGACACTTGCCTATTTTTCTTTGTTTTTAGGCCATTTGGACAATGTTTTGAATTTTTAACATTACACACAGTGAAGAAATACTTCCTTCCAATTATAGAAATGGTTCCACAGTTTTTAGAAAATTTAACAGATGATGAACTGAAAAAAGAAGCAAAGAATGAAGCCAAAAATGATGCTCTGTCAATGATAATCAAATCTCTAAAGAACTTAGCTTCAAGAGTTCCAGGACAAGAAGAAACTGTAAAAAATTTAGAAATATTTAGGTTAAAAATGATTCTTAGGTAAGATGTTACTTCTAATATAATATGCCACTGGTGACTTTTTTTTCCACACTTCTTACATTAAATTTTTCTCACAGGTTGTTACAAATTTCCTCTTTCAATGGTAAAATGAATGCACTAAATGAAGTTAACAAAGTAATATCCAGTGTGTCATACTACACTCATCGACATGGTAATCCTGAAGAGGAAGAGTGGCTCACAGCTGAAAGAATGGCAGTAAGTGCTCCTTTTCAGTGAAATTCATTGCACAGATTTTGTTTCTCCTTTGTACTTTAACTGTAAAAGTAGCTCTATATTGTGGATCCAGTACACACTGTTTATTTTCATATGTAGTGTTAGAAATACTAGGTATCAAGTAATGGTAATAAAGCACTTTAATAGCAGCCTTTCTCTGAAGAAATGCTGTATTTGTGTCAAAGCTGCTGTTGAGAATTACTTCTCAGTGCTGCTAAAAACATAGCGCCAAACCAGATCCTTGAAAAGTGTGGGTTTTATATAGAGTTCTAAAAAACCCAGAGAAAGCTAGATAAAACAAGTGCTATTCATTTGAAATTTCAGTGCCACAATAACTAGAAATTTATTGGTCATTTAAATAAGGATATAGTCTGGGTTTGGTGCTTCAACTTTTTCTCATTAGAGTTCTAAGTGACTACTCTGCTTCTCACATTTCGGAAGCTGGACGCTTTGGTACAGGAAATTCTAGATACCACATTTTTGCTTTAATCAGTATTTTCATATTTTGAATACTGTTACTTGAATGTATGTATAGGGAAGTATGAAAATGAGCAATTATTAAACTAAAGTAAGAACTCTTTTCTCTTAATCTTTGTGAAATCTAGTTGTGTTAAGTGATTTTACACTGTTCTGCCCCATCTTTCTGACTGGCCACCTGTTGTGAGGTTTGTAATCTACAAAAGGACATCTGACAAGAAAGAATAACTGCAGTTTTGACTTTTTAAAGCAATAGGAGGAAATAGGTCTCCGTTTTACACATTTCCTAGAGTTTGATGTCTCATACAAGACCTGTGTTTTTAACTGAAAACATCTAGATTTCATTATTTCATGAGACCAGCTTGAATATTGTAAGTCTAATCAAGGGCACTGTTGGAAATTATGATGCTATGGATGTTTGTTTTCACTTTCATTGCTCAGAGCACATCCTGCTTTCCTTTACTTGGAACAAAACGGTCTGACCATGTCAGTGACACCACTGAGAAAATTGCATCTCCTTAAATATGACTTGAATATTTGCCTCTGATTCAGTTAGAAACATTTCAAAAACCCTAAAAGTGGCAGTACTTAAATAATCTTTTTTATATTTCAGTCCTTGCTTAAATCTTTTTTATGGGATATGCTGTAGGTGCACCAGTAGAGTTAGAAGTGTCTTAATTTGGTTTTGATTCTTAGTGACTCTGAATTGGAAGATAAAAATTTTGTTCCCTGAAGAGTTTACTCTTCTTCACATTGTCTTCTTATGTTTGAAATTGTTTGGACATTTTTATGCTGTAAGCTCATGATTTTAATATGCCTGAAAAAGTAATCCCCCATAAGATAACACAGTAAAGATTCCAATAATAATAATAACCCAGTAATATACTGGATTATTTTAAATGGTGATTTTTTTTTTTTGAGAGAGAGGAAATGAAAGATAAAAGCCTTCCTGTTGTGCTGTATCTTTTTTAATCTGTAACAGGTTGGATTTTTTTTTGTAGTTTAAATATCAGTGATGGTACCTAATTTGAGATGGCACTTCCTTTTTATATTCAGGAATGGATCCAGCAGAACAACATTTTATCAATTGTATTAAGAGATAGTCTTCATCAACCTCAATATGTAGAAAAACTTGAGAAGATTCTCCGGTTTGTCATCAAAGAGAAAGCTCTCACTTTGCAGGATCTTGACAACATTTGGGCTGCACAGGTAAATAATTCAACTGCTTGTCTGCTGCTGCACAGGAGGCATCTCCTTGTGTGTCGTGTTGAGAAGAGAACCTGGGCTGCTTCTGCTCTGTGTTAGACAAAGCTAAAGAAAAAATTGACATGAAATGGTGTTTGTTTTTGGTGTCTTGGAGCTTAAAATTGTCACTTCAAATGTCTCCAGTGGAAGGACTCAGCTACACTTACGTGTAAACCTGAGGGAACAGTTCAGAACATGGTACAGAGATGATCCTTTTTAAGTATTAAGGAACCTTCAGCATTGAGCAAAGACACGATACCTGATAGCTTAGTATTTTAAAATGCATGAAGAAATACGTGTTGCTGGTCTCTGAGTCCCCCACAGTTGTGTAAGTTTTTCCTGAGCAGACTGTGATTAGTAAGGCTTATAATAATGACTGTTCTCAAAGTTGTTTAACTGCAAGTTCTTTTCCTTGTGTTGCAATAATTATTTTTGAAAAATTATAAATTTTGCAATGTTGAATTTTTTACTTGCATGGCTGGGGAGGCTAGACTTCCTTAGCTGTGGGCTGCATGAGTTTAAAACACAGACTAGGCAGCTGGAGAGACAAAATCATTGAGAATTACTGAGTCTACAGAAAATGTAAAAAAATAGGATAGAAACATAAATAACGGGCAGTGAAACTCTGTACAAATAAATCCTCAGGCCAGTGTTTAAAGTGTGGGAAGGCTAACCCTGCTTTCCAAGATGGGGAGGGAGGATGGTACTGATTTGGGCGGGAACAGAGTTAGGATTTCTCCATAGTAGCTTCTGTAGTAACTATGTTATCTCAGTTCTGAGATTTTGCTGAAATTTTGCCCTGTACTTTTCTTTGTGTGTGAAAGTAACTCTTATTCAGGTAGATGGTTTCACTGTGGCTTTAGCCATGAGATTATAATGGACTAAAAATTAAGAGTACTAAAATCTGCTAATACAGAATAATTTTCACCTACTTCACTACTCCCTGTGTATGGTAGTTTTAAGAAGTTCTTACTAAATGACTGCTCCTGAGAGCAGCTGGGGCATGAAATTCAGTAGTGAGGAGTTGATTTACTGTGTAGCTTTATATAACAAGCTATTTTAGCTCAGTGCAGCAGTGGGGAGGTTCTGCTTTCTGGCTCAGGCGCTTGCATTGCTGACTGAGTTTAGAGGGTGAGCATGCACCTGAGACTCTTAGTATTACCAAAAGTAATGCGATTATGCTGCTTTTACCTTTCAGAGGCAACCTAAGTGTTAATTTTATTGAAGTGATTTCATGTCTTACAAAGCCAGTGCTCACAATATAGGAGTGTATTTGATTAAAGGAATAATGTTGGAAGTCTCTAAATGCAAGCATTAAGTTGCAGCCTCTGGAGTTGCAGGGAAAGATCCAGCTGTACAAAATACAGAATGGCAGAGGTTGAGGTCTCATGACTTAAGTTATGAAGTATTTAACTGGAACTTCACAGGCATTTCCCTGTTCCTGTGCAGCAGGCTGGCAGGTCACACACCAGGTTCCTTACCTCCTCCCACTGTCTGGTTCTGCTTCCCCAGACCCTTCAGTGCTTAATGGTTTCCCCATATCTGTTAAAAACCTACCAGACAAGGTTGTTACCTGCCTTATTCTTGCTCCCCTCAGGAGCTGGCCATACTTCTCTGTTTATTTGTTATATTATAGATGCTCTTTTTGCCCTGCATGCTCTCAGTTTTTCTTTCTGTCCAGGAAATGGTCTGGTAAGAGGAAAAAAATTACATGATGTTTTCCAAAGTCAAGGGGAATGATGGGTTTAGTACTTCCCCCTCTTGTAATCTGACCCATAATGTGAAAACGAACATTGCTACTTTAAATGACTTTTTCTAAAACAAAAATTTATGGCACCTTATAAAGAATTTAAGGCACAGCATGTAACAAAGCTATTAGTCTGGTTTTGGTTTTTAGTTTTGGTTTTAAATTACTGATGGAAGTTTTTAGTAGGAATTGAATTTCAAAAGTGCTTATACATGTATTTTTAATAGTATACAAGATTAAATACATCAGAATGTGTATTCTAGGTATTTGTTTTGCATTTTTTATTTCTTGCTTACAGGAAAATTTTCTACAGTAAATCAGCTATTGATTGTCATAGTCCAAATTTGTTGGTTTTGAGTGCAGATGTAAAGTACAGAATGTGTTTTCCAGCCTGGGCAGAAAAATTTCTTCATGCTCAGAGTTAAATGGAACTAGTTTTATTCCCTCTCATTGTCTTCCTCATTAAATGTCAAAACTGTGACGTACCAAACTCTCACTTAAAACTGTGTCTAGCGTAAAACTCAACATCTTGTTCTTAGATGTTTCATTGCTGTAATTTTAAGTTTAAAAGCTGCTGGACTTCAAAACATTGTCTGGTAACAAGCTGTTGTAGTAGAAGGCTTTACTCGTCTCTGAATCCACTAACACAAAGGAAGTACTTCAGCCTGAGAAACTATGTAGAAATACTAAAAATTGGTTTACACCTTAAAACACCTCAATGAAATTCTGAAGTGGATTTTGAATAATTTTTTTAATTTAAAAAACCCCAAACCATAAAACCCCACACAAAACAACATTAAAATACCAGTTGGTAAGTTAAAATACCCTTTTAGATTTTATTGTCCACTGTCCCAGCTTGATTTTATAGCAGGAACAGAAGTATAAATATTATGATGCTACAGTATTTATGTTCTAAATAAATACTTGTGTGCACACACAAAGCAAATTAAATACTTACACTTAAAAGGGAAATCTAAATATTGTGAATTCCAAGTAAAGTATTCAGTTTGCTGTGCTGCTCCCACAGCATCAGCTTTTCTTGCTGGCCACCTCTAAGAGTCTTCCTGAAAAAACTATGTAGAATGTCTTGCTGCTTGACTTAATATGAATTATTGGTGGATTCTTTTTTTTTCCCTCCTGACAGGCAGGAAAACATGAAGCCATTGTAAAAAATGTACATGATCTCCTCGCAAAATTAGCTTGGGATTTCTCTCCTGAACAGCTTGATCATCTGTTTGATTGTTTTAAGGTAATTTTGTGTTTTGACTATATTCAGGAAATGGATTGTGAGGGTGTGTGTAAATTTGTGGCTTTTTCAGTGTCTTTCTTTCTACTTCTTTTTGATTTGCTCAGTTTCTGTGTGTTAAATGACTTCTTAATGTGTAGCAGTGGTCTAATATTTAATTCTAGAAAGGCTATTCTTTAATGAGCACTCCTTGTGAGATTTTCTGTTTACTTCCTGTCTGAAACAAAGGCTGCTTATGTTTGTTTAGTAGACAGTTTTGTTTTCTGGTTTGAACACTTCAGGATAATGCAAGTCTGTGAAGCCTGTAGTATTAAAGTTACATTTAGAAATCCTAGGAATATAGGATTTTTCAAATAAAATAAGTTACTTATCTTAAATACCTTTTTGCATTTGTTGCAAATTAAGAAGTGTTTGGTGATTTAGTAAATTATGGATTTCTTCTGGCATTAGAGTAGGTTTTGTCAGGTTTACTGGGCAGTGCTACTTTTGATCTTCTAAGTAGAGGAGATCAAGGACTTCCGTTCCCTGCTCCCCCAACTTCCTCTTTATCATGTAATAACTTTTCTCAGTTTAGCTTACATGCAAAATGAAACAGTCTCAGGAAGATAAAGTTGAATGTTTATAAACACATGGTGATTTGTTTGAAATGACAAAACAACTTGTTTCTGAGAGTTTATGTTATTTGCTGGCTTTTATGTATAACATTTAACGTTTGCAGCTTCCAATAGTGGTGCTCTCCAGCTTGTTTTACTGTTTCACTTTCAGGACATGATCTGCTGTACTAGAAAATGCAAGCCAGCTTTGTAGACTCTGTTTTCTCTTTTTAGATAAATGCATTATAGTCATATTTTGGCTTACATGCAATCTGTGCTTTGTTTAATGTGGTCGTGGTAGTTTGGTGAATGTGGGTCTAATGTTCTGTAGTTCAGATACTCAACCCAGTGCTCAGAAATTCTGTGTGTAAACTGTTGTGTCTGACCTTGAGAGATGAATGTGAAGTGATGTTATATTGAAAACTTTTCCAGGAAAATGTTAATTTGATGCAGGGGCCATGTGTTTTAGTCAGATTCAGAAAGATGAGTGATACTGAAATTTTACATATGTAATGATTGTTAGTTATTTGAGAAATCTTTTAAGCCTAGGAGTTTTGTGAAAGCATTTGAAAGAACCAGCTGAGTCCACACTCTATTGGGTAAATTGTCAATGGTAATGTTAACTTTTTCAAGCACATCTGTGATCTTTAAACAAAAAGCCATCTTTTTTAAGCCTCAAGTTGTGAACGTGCTGTGGTTGAACATGCTGTGGTTGCAAATGATAGAAGAGCTCTTCAGCTGAGTCTGGCTTATGTATTGCTCTAATTTGCTATTTATTATTAATAACAGGAATTAATGTGAAACTTCTTCATGTAGTTGCATCATTTTATTGTTGCATTGTTTGTTAACAGTGCAGGTTATGTGTGGAATTTAAAAAAAAAAGGTGATCTGTAATTTTTTTTGAAATATTGTCTCAGGCAAGTTGGACAAATGCAAGCAAGAAACAGCGTGAGAAACTGCTTGAGTTAATTCGTCGCCTTGCGGAGGATGACAAGGATGGTGTGATGGCACACAAAGTACTGAACCTTTTGTGGAATTTGGCTCACAGTGATGATGTGCCAGTTGATATCATGGACCAGGCTCTTAGTGCCCATATTAAAATCTTAGATTACAGCTGTTCACAGGTGCGTAGTCCAATATGAAATCAGTCGAGTTTCCTTCCATTCCCCATGAAAAATTCAAGGTATTTGGTAATTTAACAAAAGTGTTGCTTATATAGATTTGTATGGTTATACCAACGTCCTGGTTACTTTTAAAATGTTACAGGACATTTTTTAATTAGCGCAGTTGGTGCTTTAATGGGAGAGAGTGTAATACATCAGTTTGCCTGTCTTGTTGCAGTTAGTGACATGCTGTATTTAGCACACTGGAAGAATTGGGAAAGAGCCCTGCCAAAATAATTAGGGAGAAAGGAAAAGAAGCTCCCCTGCCCTCTCCAACTTCACATTTTCCCAAACTCTGTCATGCTAATTTGTTTCAGTGGGTTTTGTTGAGGTTTTTATAGCAGTAAGTCCTTACCTGTCTTATGTAATGTTAGAAAGGACCTAGCAAGATCCTTTTCATACTATTATACACTCTCCTTCTCCACCCAAACTTCTGTGGAAGTCTGTCAGAGGAGTAATTAATTATGGTTTGAAATGAATCCATTATCCATCTTGTTAAGAAACAATTTCTCATTGTTTCTTGATATTTTACAACAGTGAGTAGAAATAAATGAAAGAAGAGAGCAAATTATTTAACACTTGTTAAATAAGTACTGAGTGCTTGAGTGCAGGGAGTTTGTAACACTGGTAGCTTCTGCCAGCACGTAGTGCTGCTCAGATATTTCTGTTAAAGCTTTTCTGCTTTAGAACTCAGGCAATCCAGTATTTGTTTGGCTTTGTGTGTTCTGTCTTGGAAACAAAGAAAGGGAATTAGGATAGTTCTGCCATATGCTTGATTTTGATTATAAACTGCTGTTCTTTAAGGATCGAGATACACAAAAGATCCAGTGGATAGATCGTTTTATAGAAGAACTTCGCACAAATGACAAATGGGTCATTCCTGCACTGAAACAGATCAGAGAAATTTGCAGTTTGTTTGGTGAAGCACCACAGAACTTGAGGTAAGAATGGGACTCAGATAAAATTTTGTCTTTTAAAAGTTGGATGGGTTGGATTTTTTTTTTCTTCTTCTTTTTAAAAAGGTCAGGAAAGTCTAGGTAAAAGCATAACCTGTGTTGGAAGATGGTCTTGAGTTTGTTCTAGTGTGTATAAATAGTGTCTAAAAAGTCAGTTTGGTAAGAGAGCATTAACTGCTTCTTTATACATATTTTTAATAATTTTTATGCTAATCTAGTGGAAAACCTGGGTTTCTTTTTCAGTTATTCAGACTTTCCTGCCTAACAATTGAATTACCTTATGAAGCATAAATATGTTTCACGTGCGTATATGGCTGTATGCACACACATACGTACACAAACATAGCCACCGGTCCTTGTTCTTTGGTGATAAATTTTTGCAGATCATCTAGTTCATATGCTTAAAATCAAAGGTCTGGGAGAAATTCTCTACTGATTTTCTCTCCTGAATGGAATAGATTAGAAATGTGTGGAATTTGTTTTATTGGAGTTAAGGGATTTGTTTGTTTTGGGGGGGGGGGGGGGGTTCATTTGATGTTTGTTTCTGAAAGGAAGAAATAATGAGAAGGCATTATCAGTTTGGACTTGTTAAAGTATACATGATTATTTTAATTATTTTGACTATCTTCTCACTAAGAAAGACTGAGCCCCTAAGAGTATTTGTATCCACATCAGAATTCTTACAAACTCCTGAAAAATATTGTTGATGTATCAGTGTTGCACAATTGCTTTGTTTTAATTCTTGTAGGCAGATAAAGTATTCAAATCAATGTTGTTGTTACAGTTGGCTCACAAGAAGGATCAAATCAGGGAAGGTTGAGGGAAATAAGCCACAGTTTGCACAGCACTATCTTCTTACTGATACCATTTTCAGGAGCTATGATAATGTTTAATTCCTGGCTTTTGAGTTTTTAAAATTCATGTAGTTTGCAACTTACTTCCCAAATTTTCAGTATCTTTTAATTCCCTACAGTTTTACATTAATGGTTGTTTGAGGTTTATCCAAAAAGATCACAAAATTATCTGCTAATTCATAGAAAAGTCTGGTTTCTGTGTCTTGGAATCCTTAACCTTTTTTCATGCTCTAAGATCCAGGCAAACCAAGCTACCTGGTTATTCAAGTTGAATGCTTTTAGCACAGTGCCTTAAGAAAAAGATGCTTTGCTTTAAGCAATTAATTACTGGAGCACTTCAAGCAATCAAGGCACTGATTTAGGTTTCTGCTCTGAAGTAATCTTGGGAGGAATCAAACTTCCTTTGATTGTGGAAGTGGAGGTTTCTTGTATGGTCTGTGTTCAGTTAAATGGTTTGAATGTCGCTCCTCTTTTTTTTAATCTGACCAAATCTTCCTCAGATTTCAGGGCAGTCTGCATTGCAGTATGTAGTGGCACCTCATTCTTATGCAGAATTTGAAAACAAATATGGCAGGAAAGTGAACTTGGAATTGAAAGTTTTAATCAAGGAACTTAAAATTCCTTTAGCAAGCCATTGTTGAGGGAGTTGTTTTAGTCAGGTGGTATTGCTGCCCAGGTGACTGAGTGAAAACATATTTTTGAAATAATCAGTGACTTTCTAGTCCTCTGAATTTTCTCATAACTCTTAATATTGATACACTTCAGAAACTGTAATGCATGCAAACAGTACCTCTTCTATCAGCTTACTTTTATCTGACTTATAACTGTAACAACATTCTAGAATTTGGAGTGAAAATAGGTCCAAACAGGTGTTTGTGACAACTGCCTCAAAAACATGTCGCAGAGCACATATTCTTTATGCTACTCTTTTGAGGTGGATCAGCTGACTGGCACTGGCAATGGAAAATTCAGTTCAGATCAGCAAGTGCTGCTGATCTTGGCAAAAATCTGTGTAAATTATCTTATGCCATTGGCACTGTAGAAATTCTTTTGAGGGGGAGGTTTTAATTGTTGCTAGTTATTCATGCAGTTGAACAAAGTGATGAATTGGTTATACAATTGCTGTGGCAAAATTTAGCTCCCTGACCACAAAGAAATGCTACGTGTGTCAGGAAATTCAGCTTAACCAGAAAATAATATTTATGTGAGTACAAGGACTCCTGTGGGTGCCAAGATGCTTATTAATACTTAGGAATACTCACCTTTATTACTCAAATTATTGACCTTTAGTTTACAGATAATCATCTGAATTCTCTCTGTGTTGGATGGTACAGCCTCATGTGGACCATTATCAAATGCTTAAGTTTGACCTGTATCTACCTGAGCAGTAGAAGACCAGTCTCTTAAATTACTTGCCCAGGAGAATTAACTGAACATTGAGAGTTCAGAGGTTTCAGAGTGCTTTAGGGCAACAATGATGCTTCAAGCCACTTTTTAGCTTAAGTAGTAGAATTTGAGGGGATTGGTTGCTGCAATAATCTGCACTCTTTTAGTGGTACATAGCATTTGTTCAGTTAGTACAACTGTCATCTTCAAAAGCTGAATTACATATATAGTATTATATTGGGTGAGTTATATGTGCAGATAAATAATTCTTTTTAATCCATTTAAATTAAGTTGTTTGGAATTTTGCCTTTGCTGGTTTGCCAGTATTTTTCTAACAAATAATCATTCTAGCTATGTCCTTTTTCATAATCCGAAATACTTTGTCATCCCTTTCAAAGTGCTGTTTTTACTTTTTATACATTGACTTTTGGTATTCATTAAGTATAAACACAATGAAAATATGAGTTTTGCTGTTAACTTCAATTTTTCAAGCTCCTCAGTTATTGCATGTTAGTGAGTGTCCATAACTAATAACATATGTAATTATTAATAATGACATTAAATAAATATTAATAGTTATTTAATGTTATTTTATTAATGTTATTAATGTTTATTAATGATTACATTAAGTAAATATTAATAATACTGTAATAATATTAAAAGTTAAATGATTGTGTCCCAATGGCAATATCATATTAGTCTAACTTTAGATGCTTAAGGAAAATTTTAGTTGCCTGTAGACTTTTTCTTAATACTAAAAACGTGCTGGAAGCTCTTGTCAGATCAGCTTTTTCTCCTGTCCCTAAAAACAATATTTTTGCCTTTGAGTCCATCCTAGCAATGGATCAAAATAACATTGAAAGTGTTGCTCATGACCACTGTTATAACTCACAGCTCATAACTCTAGTTATTTCAGTTATTAAGCTTTTTGTAGTTATTGCTAACCAAGATGGATCTGTGTGCAAATATACTGTTTGTGCGTGTGGCCAAGAAAGGAGAGAAATAAAAATATCAAACACGGAACATTGTAGTCTTCTGCTGATAAACTTTGGTTTTGCTGTACTCTATGAGATTGATACAAATGCATAATATTATGAATGTAAATACACACTCCAATATCTCTGATTCCACAAAACATCCCATCTTGGTTCTGTTTGTTGCTTTAGTTGTTCGATCATATGTATTTCCCAAATAATCAGTGTTCTTATTTACTGTTAGTCTTTGTGAATGCAGTTGTCTATCTAGAGGTGACATCTTGGGTAACCGCTGAAAGAGACATCCAGGCTTTTGCTGGATTTGCTGCTGCTTTATTCTGAGTAGGGATGGTGGAGATGGAGTGAAACGTAATTAGAAAGTTCCTTAAAGTGAAAACAGAGAATGTTCTGAATATATTAAGTCCTATATGTTTTCTTTTTTCATGCTTCCATTAATTTTGATTTCTCTCTGACAGATGTCTGGGTGTTTGGGTGTTTTTAACACCATTTGTGTTTGAAGTGTCCCTTTAAAACTATTTCAGAAAATTCTGCATGTTATGAAATTTAATCTGAAAACTGCAGTGCTTAGCAGGCCATATTCCATTGGTTGCAGATAACAATTATTGTCAGGGTGTTGATGGCTCCTGTCTTTTAAATCCAGATGGACACTGGTCTTTGGCCAGTGAATCAATTTATCTGTTGCTGTTACATCTACAGTGAAATGTGGTTATCAGCTGCAAAGATCACTGTCAGCTGATGCTGGAACTGGGATTTCTTGCCTTCCCCACTGTTCTCGAAAGGTGTGACAGTACTGTGGAGTAGGCCATGTAGTATGGACACCCTCTTTCCCAGGAAGGATGAGAATTCCTACCTGTAATCCACTCAGCTAATTCTGAGGTCTACTTGTTTAAGTGTTGAAAGAAAGGAGAACAGTTTTGAAATCACATCTTTCTTTCTTTAGGGCAGGCTATGGAATTGGCTGAGTGGCAGTGAGGAATGCTGCTCTTCCCCCTGATACCCACTTTTTCTTTTTTTCTCTCTTTACCACGGAAGAGCAGTACTGGTTTATGCAGTCAAGATTAGTGCTCTGCTATGGCAGTTGAGACATTTTGAGAGTGTCCTGCAGAAGTGATGAGTCCCCAAACTCCAGAATTTGATAGTGTTCATGGCACATGGGTCTTGGACACAAGCTCTGTGTTTTCTTTCTCTTTTTGTCATCTGAATATTTCTGGTGTTGTTTAAGAGCAGTATTTTTGGTCAGATTAATTTATAATCTAATTACTTATTTGAGATATTTCCTTGAACTTTTCTGGGGGTTTTTAGGTTATATGCTCTGTGTAACAGCTTTTTTTTTTTTTTCACATAGTTATTGTCAGAAAAAAATCATTACTGTTTTTAGGATTTTAAAATACTGAAGTAATTGGTATGGTTATTGGCTAGTGTACTTTGACTATGGTGTTGAGTTTTACTTGGTGTTTAATATTAAATATAGAAAAGAATATCAGATGGCTGTGGGAGAAATCAGGGTTACGTGTATTGTAGTTATACTGTAGTTGAGGGTCTCTGCTGTGCATTTTGGGCAGGTGTTTATTTATCTTCTGTCTTGCTGCAGATATTCTCCATCCAGCACACTGAGCTGCTCACATTTGAGCAGCTTTGATTTTTTCCATACATATTGTAACTGTGTAATCTTCATAAATTAGCTGCTTTAGTGACTGGTAAGAATCGTTGATATGTCAGAAGATAGAAAAATATTGTCAGAAACTTAATCTGTGTTCTGTTCAAGATGTTGTAGGAAATTTTGGATCTTGCATCAAAGATGTGTCTCTTAAAGTGATTTCTGAACTATTTTGTGCAAAGTTTCTTCCTCTTCCTCTAACACTTGTATTTTAATTTCAGTCAAACTCAGCGAAGTCCTCACGTGTTTTACCGACATGACTTAATCAATCAACTTCAGCACAATCATGCCCTCGTTACACTGGTTGCAGAAAACCTCTCTGCCTATATGGAAAGCATGAGGCAGTATGCTAAAGGTGAGTTTTAACTTCAGAGTTGCTTCGTGGAATATAGGAGAACTCCAGTTGAAAATGGAGTTAAAAGTAAATTCCCATAATAAAATAATAGTTAAGTTTATTTGTTTGATTTTCAAGCATCTGGGGGTTAATAGCCTTTGTGGTGACTGGTTGGGTAAGAAAAGCTAAAAATACTAATTTTTTTCTTTTTTAGAATTGAAAATGTGTGTTTTGCAGCAGAATATGAGAAAGTGGCAGCCATTGTTTATCTGTGGATTGATAAAAATCATCTTGCCCTACTTAGGCTAGGGTGGAAGGTTCTAGTAGTAAAACTAGTTTTGAATTTTGAAGGCTCCCTTGAGAGGTTTTTTAATCACCTCAGTTTGCAGCCAATATTTGGAATTTGTCAGGGAGAAGGACTTCAAACCACAGGGATACCATTTCTTTTCCCTGTGTAACTCCCACTTCTCTTCAGACTCTCTCACCGTGTTTGTTATTGGCAGCACTTGGGTTAATATTTTTGCATTTTAGGCTAAGTCCAACTCTTTGCTAATGAATTTACACTTTTACTCTGGATTAACTTTTAGCTACTGAGGTAGAAGTGTGGAAGTGAAGGAGAACAGTGGACCAGGAAACTCAATACACTGGACCACAGTTCTATAAAAATAAAACTATGTCAACAGAAGTGAAGGGAGATTTACACCCCTCCTTCCTCACCACTGACTTTACTTATTGGAACCAAAGAGTGTTCTACACTGGCCTTATAACAGTCTGGCAGCCTTTCTGTTGCGTGTCAAAAATGACACAGTATGTTCTGGAGGAATTCAATGTAGGTCATTCAGAAGAGGGCAGGATATTTGCATGTTGGAAAGCTTCTATCTACTAGTGCACAGGAAAGAGCCTTTTGGAATTCATGTGTTTTGGAGTAGTAAATGTGTATGTATATATATGTGTGTGTGTGTGTATATATGTATGTATTTTATATAAGAGATATCCAAAATACACACTTGACGACTTGTGTAAGTAGCAGTGCTCTGTGAAGATGGTCATTTCAACGAGGTGTAGGCCACTGAGAATAACATTCATTTAAATCTACATACTGCAGCTGTATTTCTCTGTTCAGGAATACATGGGGGAGGGGCGGGTTACCCCCCCCTCCTTAAGTTCCTTATTTAAGTTCCTTAACTAATAGTATCATTACACCAATCAGTGTTAAAACAATACTAAATTACTTGATCTGTTCTCACTATTAGTGTAGGGACTATTTTTAATGTATCTTATTTTTTAATTCTCAAGCCAAAAGGTGACTCTTGAAAATATTGTTCACCTATCAAATTGTTGAGGGCAGAAGAACTAGGCTGATGTCCTGCATGATTCTTTTCCTTTCCCAAAAACCCACATTGCCCTGCCCCTCCCCAGCTGTAGTGACTCAGTTAAGCAGTAATACAAACATCTTCAATGCAGCAGGAATTACAAGTGTGTAAAGGGTTTAAATTTAATCTAATTTCAAAGCAATTAAATTGCTGCTTCTTGAGATGAAGCTGCTGCAGAACTTCTCATTTGTATCAGAGTACAAAAGCAGATAAATAATAATGTGGGGCTTTTTATTAGGTGCTTTATTACATTATTAAGGGCAACCAGGAAATCTTTCTCATATTCCAGATACTGTGCTCACTGTAATCCACAGTTCCTGTGCAAAAACTCTTTTAATTTTCAGTTTTATGTACTAAATAGAGCAGAACATAAAGTACTGCGAAGTTTGTCTTCTATGCCTTCATGGAGGAGGAGAAAATATGCCAGGGGGGCATATAAATGAAAGGGAATAAATGAAAGGAGAAGAAAGAAGATTATGCGTGTTAAAACAGAAGGAACTGGAAGCTGTAGAATTAAGTTTGGCGGGAGAAGGTGAATGAGACGGAGGGAAAATTCAAGGCTAAGGTCCAAACAATGCCACAGGTCAAACAAATGCCACAGAAATAAAAAATCCAGTTGCCAACAGACATTCTTGGCACTTAACACTGAATTACTATGTAATTTGGATATTTTAAAATTAATTTTAATTTGCCATATGTTTCTTTTCCTTGAAGTCTTCCCTAGTTGTGTTTGGTGATGGAGAACAGTGTTCCTATTCTTCTGTTATTCACTAACGCATAGCTCCCCTTTATATGTTTGCCTTTTTAAGGTTAAAGAGAAGCCTAATCTCTGCTTCTGAATTTTTTCCATGCTCTGTGATTTTCACTTCTATTGAACTCATCCTTTCCTTCAGCTCTCCATGAGATGAGACAACTGCTCTTGGATTTTGTAGTCCTAAAAGAGGTCACAGTTTCATCTTTTCAACGATTTATCAAAGATCTTCTGAAAATTTTAAAAGATTGCTAGTCAAGTCTCCTTTATTTCTGTTTTCCTGCAGTAATAAAAATTCCAAATTGTTAATGAAATGGATTTGTAGAAACCCTACCATATGATCCTCTGTGTGTGTTTATCACTAATTATACTTAAATTTTCAACCAGTTGTTCTCTGCTTCAGTATGTAAGAGGAATTTTTAAGGAGATCACATTTTGACTTGCTGTGGGATGTACAGAGTAGAAAATAAATCTGGGGTGTGTAGAAAGAATGTGATACAGAAAACATTTAGGAAAGTGGAATTTTTTAGTAGTGCAGAGTTTTTCAGAATTCTGAAGTACAGTCACACTGTCTTTTTGCAGCTGGCTGGCTTTGAGTTCTCCTGTCATTGCCACTATTGATGTTGTGTCTGTGAATCAAATTCTAGTCAGGAAGAAAAAGCTCAGGTAGTCCCCACAGTGAAAATAAATGTACACCACCACCTCCCCTTCAAGAAATCAAAATCAAACAAAAAACCCACCCACAATGCACAACACTTCAAATAATCAATTTGAATTTCTCTGCAATATGCTTATCTACCCTGATTTTTTTTTCTACTGGAGACAGAGCACATTTTTCACTGGTTTTCTGTTTCTAATCCTTAAATAATTTTTGTTCACATACCTTTATATTATTTATTCAGATTTTTTTTCACGTTTCTCCTTTTGCTAGTTGCTCATTTATGATCATTTCATGATTCATTTTATGATAATTTTATGGTTTGATTTTTAAGGATTTCTGGTGAACATAATGTCTTCAGTTTTGCCGACATTAGTTAACTCTGGTCCTCTGTTTCCCCTGTCACTCAATATTTACGGTAGTGTACATTTTACACTTGGATGTAGAGAGGAGTATTTATGACAGTTATTCTTCTCTTTGTTTTGAAACGCTGATGTACTTTTTTTCCCCCTTGCCTGATATAGTAGGAGATACAAATTTTCAGCTCTGAAGATAAATTTTAGTATTAGTCTTGATGTTGTCATGAGATGGTCTACCATGGCTGGGTCACCTTAGTTAAAGGCAATCTGTACACCTTTGCAAATAAGAAATGTAGCATTAATTAGTTTATAATGGAGCTGTCATAATGATTATGTGTCATGATGTAATACTGCTAGTACAGATGAAGGTAATGCAAGTGCAGATCTAGATTGTATCTCATTAATTAAAATCTAAACATCAGCCAACCATCAAACAATACCCCACCAAAACCATGTTCCTATAAACAAAATTGCTCTTTGCTAAGAAAATATTGTGCTGAACTTTGACAAAATGCAGGTAGAAGTTTGACTTCATGCCTTATTTTCAAAAGACTTCTTCTGTTTCAAGCTTGTCAGTATTACAGGCATTTGGGGTTTATGTTTGGAAACTTGCAGTAAATAAAGTTGTCTTATACTTTCTTCCTCTGAGTTATGTTGTGTGCATAGCTATGTATAAAGGTGATAAAGAAATGGAGTCATGATTTCCTCTGGAGAGGAAAAAGCCTACAAAATAGAAGAATTAAATTTTGGAAAAGATGCTGTGTAACAAAACTAAAGCATCCTCAAAAAGAAAAGCACTAAATAAATTGAGTTATACGCTTGATATACTTCTATTTTCAACTGACTTCTGACTTCAAACTGGCTACTTGAAAATAGGAAAAATTGATTTGAATGAGTGCAAGATCTTAACTGTTCTGTAGCACTTCCATTACGTTCTGTAACACTGAACAGTGAGGACCTGTATCTGCAGATAATTGTTGATTTGATTATAGACCTCAGTGGTCTTTGCCTGTGCTCAGCTTAGGAGGAAGCATTAACTGGTAGCTGACCTCTGAAAACTTTTCATACACCTCACTGAAAATGTACTGGGTTTGGGTTATATTCAGAGTAACAAGTCTGCAAACACATCCTGTCTTCTGGAGTCAGCATTACTTTTCTGAATGTGTTGTCTAATAAAACATTTTATTTGCAGAGCATGGTGAATATGATCCTCAAACTGTGAGACCAGGAAGCCGATACAGCCACGTGCAGGAAGTACAGGAGAGGCTTAACTTCTTACGGTGAGTTTTACCTCCAACATTTGTTTAACTTCTCTAAGAATACTTTGAATACTTTTTAAAGAAAAACCTTTGCGTTTCTTTCTCTTCTATACCTTTAATTTATTTTGTTAACTTCTTTCAAAACTCAGATGTAAAAATACACTAAATGTTTTTGGTTTGATTTGTTCTTTTTTTTTCCTGGAGGGTTTCTATGCTACTGTTGGATTATTCAAATAAAGTTTATTAGAATATTTGGAATCCAAGGCTCTAAGATTTGTATGTTTTCCTCTGTGTGTGCAGAACCTTACTGACTTAAACATAGTATACAGTTACATTCCTCTTGCGATAACTTAGTTTAAAATTTAAAATATTCCAAGAAGGAATATGACCATGTATCCTTTACACCAGATTTAAATCCATGATCATAAACTGACATATACTTTTATCTGTCACTGATGTTGTGTTGGCAGCAACTGAGCCCTAGAAAGAAAGTGCAATAAAAAACTCCCTTGGATGATTTTGGCCAGCTCCTGTCTGAGTAAAATAAGAAAACAAAGGATCTCTGCTCATCAGAGAGCAGAATGTTGATGCTTTTTAGGCTAAGTCTCTCTCAGCTTTTTCCTACTTGGTTTTAACCTTTTTTTAGATGAGTAAAAATATTTGGATTGTCGAGTTCTGAACTATTTTTGCCTTGTTTTCTAAGGGAGATTTCCTTTTACTTTTTAAAGTTTTACCAAAAATTTTCGTTAACTAAGCTAAAGTGTTAACTGTTTAATGAAATTATACAATAGTTTACCTAACGTATTACTCCTGCATGCTAACAGTTTTAACTTCCTTAGATTTAAGTTAATGTACAAAAATTTATGAAGTGCTGTGGATGTCAAATGTAGAATATGTATGTAGCAATTTATGAAAAGCAGTGGCGTAACTCAGTCCTTGATTGCTTTTACATTAAAAAAATTGCATCAGAAAAATTATTCTAAAGAACTTCAATTATCATTTGTTCCTCCTGAAACATCCTTAGTGTTAGTTCTCAGCACTGAAGTTCTTAATAAATGTTTCATAATAATTGAACACAAAGGAAAAACTTGCTTAAACAAAAGGAAAAATTTTCAATTAATTGATTTCTGCCTCTGGTTCTGCTCCATGCTATTGATACCTTTTTTGCAATTTTGCTTAAGCAAGTGTTAAAACATAGTGAATGATTGCAGAATTAATTTATTCTCATAGGTTGTGACCTGATTTTTAAACTAAATCGTTTACATTAGGAAATGCGCATTTCTTTGTATATAAAATGTAAATAATTGGTATTTTTGTGTAAGGTGTTTTTTGCTGAATTGTGTTCCTTTTTGTTTGGAATGTAAGGTCTTGATCCATTCAAACTTACTAAGATATCATGGGGCTAATTATGAGTAGACTGATGATGTAAATAAAGTTTTCATACTTGTGATATATACATGTATAATGTGCATATCCAACTTTGTGCCTGTACTTTTTACTGAATTGTAACTCTGGATGTCTCTTAGACAGTGCTGTTAATTGTCTCTTTGTTTTGCTCAAGATTTTTATTGAAGGATGGTCAGCTGTGGCTCTGTGCCCCTCAGGCGAAGCAAATATGGAAGTGTTTAGCTGAAAATGCGGTTTATCTTTGTGATCGTGAAGCCTGTTTTAAATGGTATTCCAAACTAATGGGGGATGAACCAGACTTAGACCCTGACATTAATAAGGACTTCTTTGAAAATAATGTGCTTCAGCTGGATCCTTCCCTATTAACAGAAAATGGAATGAAATGTTTTGAACGTTTCTTCAAAGCTGTGAACTGTCGAGAAGGAAAGCTAGTAGCAAAGA
Source organism: Brachypodius melanocephalos (assembly GCA_013398615.1). Lineage (NCBI taxonomy): Eukaryota > Metazoa > Chordata > Aves > Passeriformes > Pycnonotidae > Brachypodius > Brachypodius melanocephalos. The sequence continues at coordinate 9,709,442 of VZSR01000920.1, forward strand.
GACGAGCCTATATGATGGATGATCTGGAATTAATAGGATTAGACTACCTTTGGAGGGTGAGTTAATTGAAGGAAGCATCTGAAAGGTTAACTGCTGAGACTTTCTCAGTCTCTACATTTTTAGGAATGTGTAATTTATTAGTAATGAACTGAAACGACGAAAATCTACTTTTTCCAACTAAATGTATGGCTTTTGACTCCACTGTCTTTCCCAGCAAGTATGCAAGCTGGTAACTTTGCAGACTGATGTTTAATGGAAAGTTATTTGAAACATAAGTATATTTATGTATGCATATGAAATTTCAAATTTGCCTATACCGTTGAAGAAGAAAAGATCCTCCCAGGTGAATTATCTGTAGATTTCTCCTTTTTTTTCACATGCATGTTATAATTAAGCTTTGTTTCATGCACTTCATAAGCTCTTCCATGGCATTCCTTCTAGTGTGGTAAACTGGAGTGATTCTAGATCAGATCAAGTGATCACTGGTCTGATTCTTGCTCTTATAACCACAATCTTTTGGCTAAACATGGTGGTTTTCTGGGATCTGTAGATTCCATATAACCACCTATTCTCTATATATACAATCATCCTTTTCAATAGAAAGGTTGAAGCTTTCTGAAGTTTGCCTAATCTGTTGGTGAAAACCATCAGTATCTAAACTATAACCTAATATTCTTCAGAGTATTTCTACTTCTCAAGAGCTGCATTAGAGCCCACAGTGGTGCACTGTGACTTGATTATCATGTATGGGTGTTTGTAAAATGTGTACAGCAGCAGTCTTCAGTAATTTTGGCTGTGGCTTGTTGAAGGGTTGGGTATTTTAATCCTGGTGATAATAGTTAAAACCAAAGTAGATCCCAGTTTTTATACACACAAGTTCACATGGTGCTTGTGAACAGAGTCCCCACAGAATGTTAGCATGTTTTAGTTTTGGGAATCAGCATACTCTGATCAGCATGACAAAACTCATGGATCTTCAGCTCAGTACCCTGCAGGGGGTGTCTGTAAAACCAGCAGTCAGACCTGGTGACTAGTAATTAAAATTTAGATTATCAGGTTTGAAGCATAATTCACTTGCTTGTCCCCCCTCCACCCATTCACAGCCATTTAAGCACTTGAAAATTCTGTCTGGTGATGCAGATTGTTGAAACATCTTAAGAAGTTGTTTTCTTATTCTCTGAAACAAGAGAAAATTTGGAATATTATGTCAACATGAACATATAAACACTACTTTTACTCTGTTTGTTGGACATCAGCCTTTTTTGCCAACTCTGAACTTCAAAACTAGTTAATTACTAATTTTTGCTCATATAATCATCTTAAGTGTAAGTTGTATTGATTGTATTTTGTAACTAAGCATTTTAGTCCCTTCCACCTCATAAGATAATTAGACATACTATTATGTTGAGATACTTATGTAGTAGTTTTGGTTTTCATTTTTATAATAGCAAGTTTTAAGAGATGCTAATGTTTTTTTTTCAATTGTGCTAGGTTGTGATTCAGGGAAATGATGACATCGCAAACAGAGCAATAGACCTTCTTAAAGAGATCTATACTAATCTTGGCCCAAGGTTACAAGTTAATCAGGTAAGAAAACACAACAAGAAGACTGGAACAGAATGAAAAAATAGTCTTAAAAATTACTGTGGTGATACTTTTATAGTTGAAAGATTTGAAAACAGGAAATAGTTTCCGTGTTTTGGAGGGTGAGTCTCACCATCAAATTCTGGGCAGATGCAGAACTTAAGTTTTTTCTCATATTTGCAGACTAATCTCCCATTAATTTTTCATACAAAGTTCATCTGCTGTATTTGCTCTTGCTATTCAGAAAATAGTTAATGTCATATGAGGAAAGCCTTTTGTTGCACTGCAAATTGTGGCACTTACATGAGTATGTTCAGTGGCTGGGTCTGTGGGGTGTTGTTACAAGCTAATGTAATCTCTTTTTTTCTGGCGTTTCCCTTACAAAGAATCACTGTGTTTCTATGTAATGATCAAGCTGAGGCCTAGCAAATCAGATATTATCTCCCTGCATTAATATGTGCTGGGAGCTGTGGTTCTGTGGACAGAGAAGAGATACGGGGTTTCTGTAAGGTCAGGGAAAGTTATGTCATCCACAGGGTCCTTGACAGGCTTGAGAATTGGACACTTGAGAACCTTTTGAAGTTCAGCAAAGCCAAATGCAAGGTCTTGCAGCTGTGTTGGGGCAATCCCAGGCACAAATACAGGCTGGGAGATGAACCAGGTCGAGAGCAGCCCTGCAGAGGAAGACTTGGGGGTGTTGGTTGACAAGAAGCCCAACATGCACCTAGCAGCCCAGAAGGCCACCTGTGTCGTGGGCTCCATCAACAGCAGCATGGGCAGCAGGTCCAGGAAGG
>VZSR01000920.1:9711919-9791422 GCA_013398615.1 Brachypodius melanocephalos
AGAAGAGGCCATGAAAATAATCAAGGGGCTGGAGCACCTCTGTTGTGAAGACGTGAAGAAAAGACTTTCAGGAGACCATAGAAGTCTTCCAGTACTTAGAAGGTGCTGCAAAGAAGATGGGGAAGGACTTTAGACAAGGCCACATAGTGACAGGACAAGGGGGAAGCTTTAAACTGAAAGAGGGTAGATTTCAATTGGATATTAGGAAGAGATTATTCCTGTGAGGGTGTTGTGTCACTGGCACAGGTTGCCAGAGAAGCTGTGGTGCCCCACCTGTTCAAGGCCAGGTTGGATAGGCCTCTGAGCAACTTGGCCTCCTGGAAGGTGTTGCCCATGGCAAGGAGATTGGATCTGGACGATCTCTAAGACCCCTTCCAACCCAAACCATTCTGTAATTATGTGACTGCACAAATTTAGTGGAGGAATATTGTCCTTTGGACAATCTTCAGTTGATAACTTGCAGGTCTATTTCTTAAAGCTCTGCTATTCTACTTGTCTTCAAAAACACTTCCATAATCTTCAGAGCTGCCAGTCTGTCAGGTCCTGCACAGCTGCTCTAGGTGGTGAATTCACAGCCATTCAAGCTGTATCTTCCTGCAGTGGCAGATGGCTGGAGGCTTTTTTTTTTTGCTGTAGGTCTGGGCTTACTGAGCACACATCGATCTGTCCATCTGCATGTGCTTAGCTCTGACACTTCCAGAACTGTTGGATTTCCATGCACACAAGGATTCTCTAACATAGTCTGAGAAAAGGAGGAGGTGAAACTCCAGTTCAGTGTTCTCTGTCCAAACTTTCACTTTTTCTGTTTACATACAATACAGTTACATCTGCTGATGATGTGAGATTACTGAAGTGCACACTAAATTAGAGCTATTTATTGATGGGAGTTGCTGGAATAAAACAGCTTTCTTGAGTTAACTTACCTGTTTTGGTTTGAGGGATTTTTTTTCTCTACCATTTGGTCATCCTTCTGAGAAGACGGATTCTAATTTGTTTTGTAATTACACCAATTTCTTAATGTAATTAGGTAGTGATTCATGAAGACTTCATTCAGTCCTGTTTTGATCGTCTAAAAGCCTCCTATGATACATTATGTGTGTTGGATGGAGATAAAGACAGTATCAACTGTGCAAGACAAGAAGCAATAAGGATGGTGAGAGTGTTGACTGTTTTAAGAGAATATATAAATGAATGTGACAGTGATTACCACGAAGAGAGAACTATTCTACCTATGTCAAGGTATGTGTAAAAAAGTAGTATCATGATTTTGATTTCTGTTAAACTAAAATAGAACTATTACCTTTGAGAATTTTACATTCTAAATGGTTTCTATTTGGGAAATGGTTTCATGGTGTTTCAGAATTCCCTTTTCTTTGCTAATACATGAAACTGTATTTTAAAAAAAAGTTTGAAAGATCAGGCAAATACAAGTATATATGAAAGGTATGGCAGGCCTAAGAATAAACCTGATGGTTTTTTTTCTATAACTAGCACAATGTACCTTGACGCTCCATTGTTTTGGATATAGTTCTTTATTTCAGATAATGACTTAAAAGCGGTTCTGTTCTTTACATTATCATTGGCAAAGCTTTTTTTTCTCAAGTCTTATTATACAAAAACATGTTGTAAATGTATATATTCACTTTCCAGAATTGTTTACTGAGATCTCAGTCTTAGTTGGCAAGATTAAAATTTTAATTATCTCTTAAGTGAAATATTCTGTAAACTCCTCACAAGAAGAGGAAGAAGAGAACAGTACTTTGACGTATATTTATTACCTGTATACCTTCACTCTTCTTGTACCTGTCCTTGAGTGAAAACTTAGCTTAAATCCTTTGTGTCTCTATGGATTTATAACATATTTTTAACTAACAGCTAACATATTTTTAAACATGGTGGAGGTTTTTTGTTCACTTACTTCAAATGCACTTTTTGTCACAAAAATTGAAGCAATTGCTGTTTGTTCATGGTGTGTCAGTACTTTGCAGTGTTGCTACAGCTTTTTTACTGCATATATCAATTGATTGAATAGTCCTAACAAAATTTTCTTGTTGATTGTGGGTACATCTCTTTTTTACACGGGCTGCTTATTTGATTAGACCAATCTTTCACAGACCTTGTTAGCAAGGAGCTTTATGAGGAGTTTTTGCCTTTTGTTACATGGGATTAGTTTGTTGGGCTTATCTGGGAACATCTTTCCTAATGAGCTCCCCTGCCATTGTGGGGAGTGTGATCACTGCTAATGTGAAACAGCTTCTTCCTTTTTTGACTGCTTTAAACTTTTTTAAAAGATTGTGATTTTAAAAACCAGCATTCTAGTATAAAACTTGCAACAGTTTTTGACAGAAAGTATTAAGGCTTGGCATGGCTTTTTTTGATCTTGGTGTATTTAAAGCTTGAGTTGCTTTGCTAAAAGAGCAAAACGTCATTGCCATTCTGATTAAGCTGTGTTTGCACATTTTGATCAGGAAGTTACAAGACAGAGAAAAGATCATAACTTCATAAGAAACTTGTAAAATTTCTGTCAGTGTTCCTGACCTGACTGTAAATTTGACCATATGATTAATACATTTGTACTGAATGTAGCATCTTGAAAGAGTCTCTGTATGTGGTTGCTGTAGTTGCTGGGGCTTTCACAAACTCTTGCACTGGAAAATACCATGTAAATATTTCATGTTGAAATACCTATTGTAAAAATGCAGGGGAGAAAAGAATTTATTTCATGAGGGCGAAAATAACTTTTGCTGGTTTGTTTGTTTTCAGAGCTTTCCGTGGTAAACATATCACACTTGTAGTTCGTTTTCCAAACCAAGGCCGGCAGGTGGAAGATTTGGATATTTGGTCTCACACAAACGACACGATTGGCCAAGTGCGGCGTTGCATCCTCAATCGCATTAAAGCCAACAGCGCACACACGAAAGTAGAGCTGTTCATTGGGGGTGAGCTGGTGGATCCTGCAGATGACAGGAAATTAATTGGGCAGCTGAATCTCAAAGATAAAACGGTAAGGGTTGCAGGCTGGGTATTTGCATCAATTCAGATGTTCCTTCCCTTTAGTAAATGCTAGAAAAATATCATGCATGGCATAATTTATTTTTGTGAAATAATTCCATTCTTCCTTCTTATATTATGCCATTAACATTGTATGAGATGCTTATTTGGCAAAGAATTCTAACTTTTGGAGAGTATTAAAACCATGATTTTGTTTTTCAGCTAATTACAGCTAAGCTTACACAGATAAATTCTAATATGCCCTCAAGTCCAGATAGTTCTTCTGACTCTTCAACTGGTTCTCCGGGCAACCATGGCAATCACTACAGTGATGGTCCAAATCCAGAAGTTGAAAGCTGTTTGCCTGGAGTGGTAAGCATTTTCTGAAATTAGCAGTTCAAACATGTTTTTTCTTACACTTTGTCTTCGGCTAACAATTTTTATGGGTCTTTCTTGTTTTTTTTTTTTTTTTGTTGTTTTTTTTTTTTTTTTTTTTTTTTTTTTTTTAATTTGCTTATTTTAAGATCATGTCACTGCATCCTCGATACATCTCTTTTCTTTGGCAAGTTGCAGACTTGGGCAGTAGTCTAAATATGCCACCTCTTAGAGATGGAGCTCGTGTTCTTATGAAGCTCATGCCACCAGGTAAAACTTAACTATATGCTTTCTTTAAAATCTTGTAATATACTGTATAATAATTTATCACCTGATACATAAAAGTGAAGATAGGGGAGTATTTTGTACTTTCTGGTAATTTACTGATACTGTAATTCATTACTGTTATCCTAATTAGGACTGTGAAAGATTTCCCAAGTAGTTATTTCTTGTCTCCTATATGAAGTTGCATAGTTTGTAGTTGATACTGGGGTTCAGTGCTACAGTGCAGTGAAAATGGGGATCATTGTATTTTCAAGTGGTTTTGTAGCATGGCTTTAATAGGATCACTTTTGACTGTAATAATCATTGGAGAACACCCTGTTGTCTGATTTTGTCTGTAAGTTTTGAAACTGTTCTGACACACTTAAATTTTTTCAGATTTATAATTGTAAATAGTTCTGGGTTGTTGCGGAGCAGTTTTGCTGCAAAATGCTTAGAAGTTGTGTTTCTATTGCAGATAACACTACGGTTGAGAAACTAAGAGCAATTTGTTTAGATCATGCAAAGCTTGGGGAAAGCAGCCTTAGTCCATCCCTTGATTCTCTATTCTTTGGTCCTTCTGCCTCACAAGTGCTGTACCTAACAGAGGTTTGTGATGCTTTGCCTGTTCTTTAAAAATTGTCAGTTCTCTATGTGGCAATCCTAATGTTATAGAGACCTAAAGATCAAATTCTGATTTGAAATTAACAATTGAAAATACTTAACAATTTACTGGCATAAACATATGTATGGCCAGTGCTCTCAAAGGAGTGTTTATGTAGCACTGCTATGAAATCTCATGTTTAGTCATCTATATCCAAGCTGGTGCATTTCCATTAGATAACTCTGTATTTTCTTCTACAGGTAGTTTATGCCTTGTTAATGCCTGCCAGTGCACCTCTGGGAGAAGATGCCAGTGACTTCCAGTACAACTTCCTGAAAAGTGGTGGTTTGCCTCTTGTGCTGAGCATGCTGACCAGAAATAACTTCCTGCCAAATGCAGATATGGAAACTCGAAGGGGTGCCTACCTTAATGCTCTAAAAATAGCCAAATTATTGCTAACAGCAATTGGATATGGCCACGTTCGAGCTGTGGCAGAAGCTTGCCAGCCAGTTGTGGAAGGCACAAGTACAATTTCACCGGTAATACAAATCTTCCTTGTTGCAAATAGCAATGTGCTCTGTGTCTTCTACTGTGTGCAGCAACATCTCTTTACTTTTCATTGGTAGTCTATTCTTTGAGTGTGTTGCATATCAAGAACTCACGGTACTTTCAGATAATGTTCTGCAATCCTAAAAAAGAGATCAACTTACTAAACAAATTTTATTTCTTGGTGACTGTAAAAAGTTAGGTGTGAGATGCACTTGCTTTGTATATGATTTTCAGTGGTTTGCATGATTGTCAGTACAGGTAACTTCTCATTTTTAATCCTACTCATCCTTCTGGGACAAAATGTCCAGCCCACAGCAGGATAAACACATCATGTGATGTGTGAGCCAGCTGCTCACAGGTTGGGCACAAAGGGTTGTAGTGAATGGTGACATCAGACTGGTGACCTGTCACAGGTGGGGTTCTGCAGGGTTCAATCCTCAGCCCTGTGCTCTTCAACATCTTCATAAATGACCTGGATGCAGGACTGGAAGGGGTACCGAGCAAGTTTACAGATAACACAAAACTGGGAGGAGCTGTTGATTCCCTGGAGGGCAGGGAGGCCCTGCAGAGAGACCTTACAAATTAGAGGACTGGACAATCACCAACGACATGGAATTCAACAAGGGCTGGTACCAAATTCTGCGCCTGGGATGGGGCAACCCTGGATGTATGGACACATTGAGGAATGGGATGCTGGAAAACAGTGACACAGAAAGGGACCTGTGTGTCCTGCTTGATGGCCATGGAATTTGAGTCAGCAGTGCTCTGGCAGCTGGGAGGGACATCCCTGTCCCGAGGGCCATCAGGCCCAGCATCACCACCCTGACAAGGAAGGGGATTGTCCTGCTCTGCTGGGCTGGGGCAGCCTCACCTCGAGTGCTGGGGGCAGTTTTGGGCCCCACGGCAGAAGAAGGATATGAAGCTCTTAGAGAATGTCCAAAGGAGGGCCACAGGGGTGCTGAAGGGCCTTGAGGCGAAGCCATATGAAAAGTGGCTGAGAGCACTTGGTCTATTCAGCCTGGAAAAGAGATATATTTTAAAAGAGATAAATCTCCTCTCTCCTGAGGGGAGACCTCACTGCAGTCACAGCTTCTTCCTGAGGGGAAGAGGGGCAGGCACTGATACCTGCTCTGTGGTGACAGTGACGGGACCCCAGGGAATGGCCTGAAGCTGTGTCAGGGGAGCTTAAGGCTGGGTATTAGAAAAAGGTTCTTGCCCCAGAGGGTCACTGGGCACTGAACAGGCTCCCCAGAGCAGTGGTCACAGCACTAGCCTGGCAGAGCTCAAGGAGTGTTTGGACAATGATCTCAGGCAAAGGGTGTGACTCCTGGGGATGGTTCTGTGCAGTGCCAGGAGTGGGACTGTATGATCCACTTCCAGCTCAGCATATTCTGTGATAAATGGGAACTCCCCATTTTTGTGGTTCCATCTCAAATAGTTGCTTGATCTATCAACCTATACTCAAGAATACACAGAGAGCCTCACTTCAGAGCACTTTATTCCACAGTATTGACTGAGATCTATCTCTGAATCAGAGAAGTACATTCCCCTTAAATGTCTATTCTGGTTAGCTACGTCTCTTGGAAGATACATAACTGATTCTTTTTCGAGTAAATCAGAACTCTTAATGATTACAAAAAAAGTGAAGATCCCTTTTTATGTCTCATGTTAAAGTATAATAGAAATATATTAAGACAGACATGTTTGCCATCCTGTCTTTCATCTGTTTAAAAATGAGTGAATTTTACTGCCCTGTTTTCTTACAACAGTTATTTAAAGAGCAGTTTGGAACACATATTGCATCACTTGAGTCTTGAAGTATAGTTTGAAACAGGCTGACTTCTTAGGAGGTAGCAACATTTGTCTGCAATTATTGACTTTCACTATTTAGAGTTGCAAACATCTGATTTAATAATAACTGATTTGTTGAAAAAACATGATTGTTCTTGCTGTCACCATCATCCTCTTTGAAGGACTTTAGTATTTTTTATTCCCCTGGGATGCAGGTGAGATTTGTTAAAAACCTTTTATTTCTCTTACCTAAAGCATAGATACCAAAGCTTAACTTTCTGTCTTGGCTTTCCATCAATATTTAAGAGAAGGAGGCAGCCAAGGTTATGTGTCTGTAATTTTTCAGTTTTTGGTCCATTGCTGTCACTAGTATCTTTAAAACTTTATTGCTTGTTTTCATAGAAGGTTGAATTAATAAGTGAGTGTTCTGGTACACAGAACTGATTTACCCCATATATATTGCTGTTGATCACTTCCAGTAGCATCCAATGGCTGACTGACTGTGGAAGTTCTGTTGGTCTTCAGTGGAGGCTCTGTAGCTTTGCTCCCTGAATCAAGTGTCTTAGTGAAGCTCACAAAACAAGGGGTGTGACCAACACCAGACCTTACACAGCAGCCTCACAGTTTGTCTTTTGAGCAGCATTTGAGATGGGCTTTTTGAATGAACTGGTACAGGAAAATGAAGAAACTCTTCTCTTTTAACTTGTAACCACAGCACACCATCTTTTGTTTGTCTGTGAGAAGGAAACAACCATTTCAGTTTTTTTCAAAACTGTGAAGCTCTGGCATACTAAGGAGAGAGGGATCTCAAGCCAGTATTAAAAAAAAAAAAAAGATAAAAACTTGTCTTGCTGTTTCTGTTTTGAAAATATTATAAAAATACAGGAGGGATAATTTAGAACAGAATTCTTCAAGAGTAACTTAACTCAAATATTTAAAATGTACTTCAGTATAATAAAACTGCAGCTGTATTCTGTCTGGACAGTCTTATCTAATCTGGAGGGAGACCCAGTGTTTTACCAAACCCTTTCTCTCCCACATTTACTGAAAGGGAAGGAGGCATTGTAACAGAAAAAAAAATTCTGTTAACTTGAAGTAATCTGATCAATAAGCAAGCCCCCAAACCTAGTAAGTTTTGAGCAAGTGCCTTTCCTTTTAACAACTTGTACTCTGTGATCATACACAGCAGTGTAGTGTCTTCAGATGTGATGGTATCTGTTGAAAATGAGGAGGTTTATTTATGTTGGCCTTTGCACTAAGTAGTTTTCCTTCCAAGATCTTGCCTACTTCTACCAAACCTTTCCAAGTAATTCTAGATCTTCGTATCTTTTTGCTTTTTATTCCCATGTAAAAGTAAGTATGAGAAATACTTTCTTCCAGATAAACCAGGCTACGCATGACCAGGCAGTGGTGCTACAAAATGCCCTACAAAACATTCCTAATCCAACATCAGAATGCATGCTGAGAAATGTAGCAATACGTCTTGCACAGCAAATATCTGATGAGGTTGGTGAATTCCTTTCTGTATCACCTTTTTCCTTATAGCGGCTTTTCTATTTTTTTAATCCTTAAAATTGTTGGTTTGTAAGACACAGATTTTCCTTTTAAAATGTTTTAGGTAATAATCATATGAAAGAGAAAAATCATTGCCAGTGTAGCTTTATATATTGGAGATTGATTAATGACACAAATGAAAACCTCAGTAAGGGTAAACAATGTGCTTTGCAAAGGTAGTGATCTTATGTGCATGGTGTGGCCAAAGCCCGTTTGGATCTGCAATCAGGAGTCATGTTAGTGAACACTTTAGTGAATTCAGCTGAATTCAGCAGGAGCTAAAGTCATGACTGCTTTAACTTCCTCTTCCTCATGCATCTGGATCCCTTGGTTTCCAGGGTGGAAGCCATAAATACAGTGTTTCTGTACTGTATAACAGCAAAACTATCTCCAAAACATTTCTGAGATGTCTAGGTAGAAGATATTACTGTATTCTCATCTTGGTGTTAACAAGTGCACTATCCCTTGAGAACAAAGGGCAGTGTCTAAAGAAGCACAATGTGCTGCACTGCAAGACTGAGCCATCTGCCTTCCATCAGTGATGGCTTTGCATCCATAGGTGTAAAATCAGACAGTTGAACTCTGATTTAATCGAATTTCTTCTATAGAAGAAATACCTTTTGAGATGAGATGTGAGGAAAGGTTTTTTAATTCTGCCTTTGTCTTTCTTAGAGGCCTGCTAATAAATAACTATTTTTCTTTCACCAAGCACATCAAAACAAAAAATCTGAATGTGTTTAACAGTATTGCTGTGGAAGATTTGTCTGTAATTTTCTGAAATTATGAATACTGCTGTAGATCTAAATTTCATATGGATTGTAGTTAGCCTTTGAAAAGCTTTTTATCCTTTCCATGTTTTGATGGTCAAAGACTCTTTTCAACGGACCTTGCAATTTTTAAAAAAATTAACCTGACATCGTTTCTATAGACCATAGAGAAGACTTTAGCACAGAATCATTCACCTTTTTTAAAAAAGTTGATACTTAAAAGATTTTGAAACTACAATGAGATTTAAAAAATCTTTTTTTTTTTTTTTTCTGGTGGCGCTGTTGCTGCTTGTGACAAAGAAAAAGTGCCTTTTATTTTTTTTGTAAATACTGTTAATGTCCATATCAGAACAAGAATGCGTATTGTTCAGGTTTCCTGATGCAGATACCTAACTAGCTCAGCTTCTTAGAGTCCCTTTGTTTTGTTGTCTGAGTACTAGAAAAATGAAATCCTTGAGAACTGTCTGCCTTCTGCTTTTAGAGATTAACTATTTTTTGGACAATTCTGTTTTGAATGTAGACTTCAGATAAGTCTGGTCATTTTTTTGAAAGTTAATGTGAACTATAAATAATATCAATTGTAGTATGTTTTGTAATGTGTGCATATCAGTAGAAACTACTGGATGTTAACCCAGACCATGCCCAACGTACCGAAGAGTGACTCTGCATTCATTGAATTCATGAGCTGTGTTCTTATTCATGTTCAACCCTCTGTGTCTGGAACATGAAGCAATCCGTTTATATAATGATCACATACTTGATAACACCAGTGTGTTCAAGCTGGCTACCAGCTAGCACAGCATGGGGAGAAACCTGAAAATAAGTTCAACTTTTTACATTGCTTAAGAGGCTGACTGCCTTCCAGATGAATGCTTGGTGGTTTCTTGGGGTTTTTTTTCCTAAATAAAGAAGGTTTTAGCATTGAAATTGGTAGTTTCTGCTAAGCCTTAGAATCAGAATTGCCTACATTGTACTTTAAAAAATGAAATTTTACATACGTGAAATATAAATACTCTTCAAGATACATCATCTGTTTTCTATTTAAGGAAAAAAATCTTTGTTTTAACATTCTAAATCTTAAATTTTCTGTGAAATACGTTTGTGGGAATTTAAAATCCATTGTAATGTTATTTTCAACTGTATTTTAATGTTGCTTTAGTTAACTTCTCTTTTTTTCAGGCTTCAAAATACATCCCTGACATCTGTGTTATCAGGGCAGTACAAAAAATTGTTTGGGCATCAGGCTGTGGGTCAGTTCAGCTGGTTTTCAGCTCGAATGAGGAAATCAGTAAAATCTATGAAAAGGTAAGAATTCCTGAACAACTACTTTTCTGTATAAGTGTTTGTTTCTGTACAAATGGAATGTTGACCTGGTCAGGTTTAGAGTGTGATGAGCTTTTAGGTGGATACAATGATGTATTTCAGAATCTAGGACATGTCATTGTTATAATACAGCTTAATTTTCGATTCCAGAATTCCTTTTCTCAGTAATGGTTGAATTGTAACTTGAATCTGGTGTCAGTTCAAAAATGCACAAGTTCTGTAACTGCTGTAACATGTCTTCAGCCCAGTTAGATTCTGCATCTAAATAAGGAATAAGCATTTCCTGCAATGCTAATTTGTCTAGTCTTCAAAATTAAAAGGTCTGTTTTACAGAAGTGATTCAAAGCATATGTGCAGTCTAGAATGAGAAAGAAGAGCAGAGTGATGTGAGAAGCATTGGGAAAAAAATTTAATTGCTAATTCTGTATGGCTTTTCTTCTTTTATTCATGGTTTCACATGTGGTTTAGACAACAAGTAGTTTGGATTTGGGAGTTCTGTATCAGTAGGTAACACATCTTGTGTAATGTTGCTTACAGTTATAGGAAATAAAAGTCTGGATTTGGACAGTGATTTTAAAAAAATCTTCCTTTTTTTTTCTTTTAAAACCAGGTTTAGTACTCATCAACGCTTGCCTGAGAGTAAAAGGAAAAGGAATATGTAGGGAGGCTTAATTCTTGGTGTATTCACTGTCGTGTTTAAATGATCAGTTGAAAGAGGAATATTTACTAGAATATTTACTTCACCAAATGTGACACCTCTCCTCTAGCTTTCATAGGGTTATAATGGCACCTGCTTCTATTGCTGTGAGCATGACTTCTTCATGAAATAGGTTGGGATTTGGGGTGTTTTTAGGTGATACTTGCATATAAAACATGGTTTAGTTTGTGTGACAGTCCAGGGACACCAAGATAAGCTCTTGTACACATAAGATGCTTTAAGAGCGTGAGTGCACTAAAGAAAGTACAGCTAAAAAAACCCAGACCTAAATGTGCTTTTTAAACATTTTTCTGGGTAAAAATTATACAGTTAAGTTCTGTAAAAATGCTTTGAGGTAATGGAAGTTTTAAAAGAGGTGAAAATTAAGTTATGTGTTTTTGATCTTCCTTCACATGATTTTGTGGACTTTTCTTTTTTTTTTTTCCTTTTTATTCTTATTGACACTTATATGGACACCTGTAATAAATGGCAGCTGCATTTGGTTTCTGCTATGCAAAAGGGAAATAAAAATTAAAGGGAAAAAATGGAAATTTAAAAGAGGAAAGAATTGCAGAAGTAATAAGAAGGGGAAATTAAGTACCTCTTGTTAATGTAACATTAAAAGAGATGAAAATATCCTAGAAACAGAGGAATATCATGAAAGAACAGACACTGTTTAAGAGAACCGTATCTGGTTATAGATTATTGGAAGCAATTTTTATGATGGCTTTATAAAAATTGAATATAACAATGTACAGACCCCACAGCTCTGGGTGCCCAAGTGCAGAGAAGTACTTCATTGAGTACTAAATGCACTTTGCCTTTCTCTGGGTCCCTGCAGCTGTGCAGAAATAACTTTCCTTTCTAACCAGGCCTTCAGTGCAGAGCAGGTGCAGTTCTGGGGTTGCTGAAGGCATTCTGCATTTGCTTTCTGATCTGGAGTTGTCAGAACTGCCACATCCTCCTGCTGCAGTGCAGTGACTGCCTCTGATTTTTCAGTTGTTGTGCATAGACAAAATAGTGTTTGTTGCCACAGTGAGGCATATTTTGGCATGTTCCCAATTAGTTCTCACCTCTGCATTGTAATCCCTTCTTTCTGCCTAATTAATCTTGACACCTTTTCACATATAAAACAAATACTTAATGCCTCTAGTTAATGTGACTAACCTGCACTCATGATTTACAAATGATAAATTGAGACCTGCTCATATTCATTTTCTTTGGAACTTCTTAAACGTAATTACTTCTGGATGGAGGAGAGGGTTTGCCATTATTCTCAAAGTATTTATTTTGAAAAAATGTACCAAAATCAACTCAATTAATTCAAGTGTTTAGTTTAAGAAGTAACCTATGCACCAATTAGCAGTAGTATTATTTTCTATGTCAAAAATCACCACAACAGTTATGTTTAAAACTTGAACAGCTCTTTTGTGTTTCTGAAAAATAGCAAAATGATTTATGAATTCCAGCAGTGTTAAAAAGTTTTTGGTCAAATAAGTTGTGAGTGTCAAAGCCTTGTAAAACTGAATTGATTAATTAATTATACAGCACTATAGCCTTTCTCTGTTTAAGCAGTAAGAGTTTTCAAGCTTTAAACCCCTTGTTTTAAGTGGTAAGGAAAACCAAAACAAAATCCTAAACAAACTAAACCCCAGATGCAAACCAAGGAAAAACTGATGTAACTTGCCCACAAACTTCCTATTGAACTTCTGTCTCCATAAGCTCATGCTTGGAATCCTCCTGTGAGAAGCACAATTCTCAGATCATCCCACAAAGTGCTTTGGCTCAGATCTGAGTGCATAAAATACCCTGCACTGATAATCACTTAGTGTACAAAGCTGTGGTTTGTGTTTGTGTTTAGGGATATACCTTGGAGCCAGTTGGGTTTCTTGGGATTGTTTTCTGTACCCACTTTGTGCACTTTTGTTTGTTTTCACAGACAAATGCAGGAAATGAGCCAGACATGGAAGATGAACAAGTTTGCTGTGAAGCACTGGAGGTGATGACCCTGTGCTTTGCTTTGATTCCAACGGCACTGGATGCACTCAGTAAAGAGAAAGCGTGGCAGACATTTATTATTGATTTACTATTGCACTGTCACAGCAAGTAAGTTTTGGTCACATCTATTATTTTACAATTCAAAATGAATATAAAGCCTAAATGCAGCTTCAGCCCATCTGAAATTGTGTTGTGAAGTACTGGGGTGGGTGTTTTCAGAAACCATTCACGTGGAAAGTTGTTATATATTATTAAACTTGGTTGCCAGTGCTTTGTTCTGTTACTAAAGAGATAATTTTAATTTTTTAAGATACCGTTGTTTCATGAATATTCTAACTTTTCATTGAGAAATGACAGAGATCTGAAATTAGTAGTGTCTTAAGCCTTTCAGTACATTTTAAAGGGAGTCATATTATCGTGCTCTCAGATGAATGGGGTCAGAATTTGAGCAGAATTTGTGTTTTGGTGTTTTTGACCTCTCTAGATAAAACAGGTTGAAAAGTCTTATTTTTAGGAATATTTGCCTTAACAAAAGGATCTGTATGTACTGAGAGCATCTATTTACAGTGAACTCTTTGCACATATTGGTGAAACTGTGGAGGGTTACCAGAAATACCACAACCTTAATTAATTTACAGCCTGTGGTATAGGGTGTTGAATTTTCAGTTTCACTGAAGCTTGGTTGTATCACTCATTGTATGGAGAAACAGTTCATACTGTCAGTACAGGAAGCTACCACTGAGCTCTTTCCTCTCATATGCCTGTAAAACTTGTGATAAATATGATCATCTCACTTAGAATGGTGCAACTGTTCATTGCTACGTGATAGAATAGCATAAACGTGAACGCAAACAGAAGACTGCTTTGTAAATCAAGATGGTGAAGTTGAACTAAGCTGCTAGAAAGTTCTTCTGAATTAACATTGGAATTGAATTAACATGGAAACAAATCAGTGTTTGCAGTGCAGAGAAAGTTTAGCGAATACCAGACAGAACTTTGAATATCCTTCCACAACTGTTCTCTAATCTCCTAATCTTCTCTCTAATGCTCAGAGAACAATGTGAGCAAAAATACGCATGTGAGAAAATATTTTTGATGCACCATAAAAGACAAAGGTGACCAAGTTTAGATTTCACAAATAAGATCTTTCTAGAAAAGATCAGATGGATTGTTTGTTTTTTAGAGTTTGAGATTGGGACTTCTGTTTCCTCAGAGCATAACCATGCTACCTCGAAACTGAGAAACAGAATGCAAAATGTTTAATACCAAATACTAGAGCAGTTTTTCTCCTACAAGGTAACTGATTTTATAGTGGTGTCCTCTGAATGCAAGACTGGCTGAGTTAAGAGGAGATAGCCAAACAGTTAGCCCTAAATAATCCTGGATCCCAGAAGTATTCTGCTGATTTCTGCAAAGTGTGTGGTGGCCACAAGTATGTGGCTTAAATACATTAAAATTCTTTGTGCTGGTGTAAAGCAATGGCACTTAGACCCACTGAAGAGACTGTCTTCTGTTAACTGAACAGACACCTGTATCCTGGAGTTCTCAGAAGGGCAGGATTCAGGTTGCCATGCTTAAGGGAGGTGCTTGACCTCCAGCTGTTCCTCCTGCCGAGTCTGAGTTCATTGTGCAGCTCATATCCTGTGTGCCAGCTCTATGCTGTCATTATGTGTCTAAAACATCATGAGATGCCTGTGCTCAGGCAGCTGTATCTCTCTCATGATTTCTTAAGAGCTCTTAGATGATTACAGCTTCACAGAAATGTAATACTTGTGTTCAAACACTGCATACTCCCCAGAAACATAACAGCCTGAGGCATGTCACATTGGTGACATTTCTCACTGTAGGAGAAGATCACCTTTATCTATTTCGCTCTGCCTTCAAGTGCACAGACCTAAGGAGTGAGAGTCTATGCGATGTGTCCCAAGCAGTTGAAGGATTGTCTTAAAATAAGAGAGAGATGAGATGTTGTACAAAAGCATCAGCTCAGCAATCAGACCCCATAAAATGTCAATTATTGTTAAGAACAAAAACCAGCCCCACCCCACAGTCTGCTGCAACTCAGAGCAGAGTAGGAGAACTTGCAAAGATCACGGAAGGATGACAAGGGAAATCAAAGCTCTGCAATGACTTCCATCTGAGGAACAGCTGAATAGCTGGGGGCACTTCATACTGGAGGAGAGATGAATGGTGGGAGGAGAATGCTACAGAGACCCTTAAAATCAGAAGTAGCAAAGGGAGAACAAATGGAGAGCTGTGTTTCTTTGCATAAGACCTTCTTGAGCATAACATTTAGGCAGTGCAAACCTTCAATTTAGAAATTGTTTGAGGGGTTCTTTCATGAACTTGTCCAGTGAGGGCTATGAAAAACTGCTCTTGGTAGTCTTCTTGAACCACAGATTGTTAAGAAGCTGCAAGAACATTCTGGAGAAGTGTAACTGCATGATTCCTTCTTCTTGTGCACTTTGCTTTGTGCATGGTAGCACAGATGGGTGCTCAGCCAGGGGCATCTTTGCTCTGACCTCAAGGTCATCATTGTATGGCTCTGAAATCTCAGTTAACCACACATGAAAAAGCTCTGAAGGGAATAGGATTCTTTGGTGTGCTTTCCACCCTGACTCCAGGGGCACAAAACAAAGGCAGCCACACCAAACAAACACTGCAAACTCAGTTTTTCATATGTTGAGATACTTTCAGAAAATCATTCAGTCAGCATTCATTTGTAGTCTCTTCCCACACAAAAAGAGTTATTCCTAACAGTTTTTACAAGGCATACAGCTCAGACAATTGAAACAACTTGAAAGAAAAGGATTTGCCTTACATTTTTTTTTACTGGAACTTATCCATTCCTGCATTGGTCTAGTAATTAATTAGGTTCTGAGGTGGAAAATTTCCTTTAATTATAGCCACTTGAATTTTCAGGAGGGTTATTATCTCTCACATCTTACTAATCATAAATTTTGATCACTTCAAAGATACTCAGCAAACTGCGACAGTGACACATAAAAGCTGTTTCACTGGAATAGTTCTGGTTTGTCTTACCAGGTACAACTGGTGCTTGATTAGGAAAAAATAATTGTTTAGGATTGCAAATTGTTATGTTATGCAGTATTTGCTGTCAGTTGCAAAGGTTAGGTGTTTCTAAGTTGCTTTTTCTTTTACCTTTAAATATTTGATTTGTGGAACAGGTTTTGTAATATAATTCATGCAGCTGAAATTTCACTGCAAGGAGAAATAATATGATGGGTAGTGAATAATTAAACTATTCCTCTTTCTTACGTTACATTCAGTTTTAGAAAATGGCATTAAGCAGATAAACACAAATTTAATTAATGTCCGGTTTGGATAGGGAGATTGAATTTAATGTTTCTATTAAATTATTTCCAGAACTGTTCGTCAGATGGCACAGGAGCAATTCTTTTTAATGGCTACCAGGTGTTGTATGGGACAGAGACCTCTCCTTTTCTTCATTACCCTGCTGTTTACTGTTCTAGGGGTAAGTTTTCAGAGATAAAATCTTCATTATGGGAGTGTCAGTAAAAAGTAATAGGACAAAATACCTGCAAGGAAAGACAAATTGCTATTAATAACAGTTACTAAAGTAAAGATTGCTTCTGACCTACAGGCAAGCAGCACAGATGATTTCCATTTGAGCTAGATCAGTGGAAAAGGGATTCTTCTGCATTTTCTGATAACAACTTGAACAATAGACTTTAATGTCTGCATTTGATCTTTGGTAATTGCTAACCTTTAAGTAAAAATCATTAGCAGGTTAGAGAGATACCTACAGTAGTGTCTTCTCCTGCTGGTCCTGCCAGGGCTTTTCAGCTCCCCATGCTTATGGCTCTCTTAAACATTTGATCAAAAGTTTTGGTTTTCTTTTTCCCATTCAGGTATAGGAATTGCTACTAAAATAGTTGAGAAGTCATTCATTAACAGCTAAATACAATTTTAAACTTCTAAAAGGTTAAAAATTACCTTACACTTGTTTTCTTTTATGTTTACTGTGAGATTTAGGGAAAATATGTTGGTGTTGCACTGTAAGTAGAAGCTTGTATAAATTCTCATTTGCTTTTGGTTTACACAGAGCACTGCAAGAGAGAGAGCTAAGCATTCTGGAGACTACTTCACCCTCTTAAGGCATCTTCTTAACTATGCTTACAACAGTAATATTAATGTACCCAATGCTGAAGTTCTTCTCAATAATGAAATTGACTGGCTTAAGAGAATCAGGGTAAGTTTCAGGATCGGTTTATTCCTGATAGTTAGGTTTTTGCTGTTTTGTTATAAACTGCATTTCTGGGCTTAATGTTTGCTGTTTGGAATATCCTAACTTTCTCTTTAATGGCAGGATGAAGTAAAAAGAACAGGGGAAACAGGTGTTGAAGAAACGATCTTAGAGGGTCACCTTGGAGTAACAAAAGAGTTGTTAGCATTCCAGACACCTGAGAAGAAATACCATATTGGTTGTGAAAAAGGGGGTGCTAATCTCATTAAAGTAAGTTCAAGTTTCTTGACCTCTGGAGGGGATTTTTTTGTCTTTTTGAGGTTTTAGGGGTTGGGGGCGGGGGAGTGGATTTTGGGGTTTTTTTTTGTTGTTGTTTGTTTTACCTATGAATAAGTAAAAAGAAGCTTCATGTCTTGTGGGCTGTAACCATAAAAATGGTTTTGATTGAAGTTTAATGTTTTCTTTTAAAAGAATATTTAAAATTGCATGTTTCACTTATAAAGTTTATTTAACATTCTCATTCTTACTGTATTCCAGTACTTGACAAATATCACACAAAGATAGTGAGCTAGATACAGGATAGTCCTGTACAGGACGGCTCTCCTTCATTACCCCTGTAATGGCTTTCCTGCACATGTTCTTAATTAGTGCTATTAATGCTTAGGGCAGGTTTGAACAAATGCATCACATCTGAGCATCTCTTTAATCAGACATATTTTCTTTGTACTTCTGATATTATAGAACAGGAGTGTTGGTTTTTCAGCACTAATTGATAAAGAGCTCTGTAGATAATACTGGTTTTGCAAAAGAAATTTTTTACCAATTAAGAACAGTACCCATTTATTTTTAACTTTCAGTGGGGAGGTGGGTTTTCAGGGCATCACTTTAGAATGGGGTACTTCTTTTCTAAATTTAAAAGCTCATTATTGTGTTGGTCTCAATTTTTACTCTTTTTTTTTTTTAGGTACCCCTCTAGTTCTCAGACATTCATTTGTGTAATAACCCTTACTCTCTTATAAAAGAATTTCCATGGTAACAGGTGATTTATTGTCTTTTTTTTTCAGGAGTTGATAGATGATTTCATCTTTCCGGCATCCAATGTTTATCTACAATACATGAGAAATGGAGAATTGCCTGCTGAGCAGGCCATACCAGTCTGCAGTTCACCAGCCACTATTAATGCTGGCTTTGAGCTCCTCGTTGCACTAGCAGTTGGATGTGTGCGAAATCTCAAACAGATAGTAGACACGTTGACTGAAATGTATTACATAGGTACAGCAATCACTAGTATGTAATACTTTTAATTATCTATTTTCTACTCTTTAATGTATATATCATGTATAGGTTTTGTTTATATTGTCCACTGAACCAAATGCGGAGTTTTTTAGTTCATAGTTTTTTTGTGGCTGTATTTAATGTTGCAAAATCAGTTTGCCAGCATAGCCTTTACTTGTTTTCCTCTATGCAGTAAATGTACTGACTTGCATTCCATGGTCGCATCCAAATTCCAGCCCCAGT
The DNA here is from genome assembly GCA_013398615.1 of Brachypodius melanocephalos. Lineage (NCBI taxonomy): Eukaryota > Metazoa > Chordata > Aves > Passeriformes > Pycnonotidae > Brachypodius > Brachypodius melanocephalos. The sequence goes on from VZSR01000920.1 coordinate 9,730,576, forward strand.
CACTTGAAGAGCCTGACCCTTCCTGTCCCAATCTCTGACTACTCCTTTTGTCCATACCAGCTCATTCTGTCTGTATCTTCTACTTCTGTCTCGTCGTTTCAGGCTCTTGCTAACCAGTCCCAGAGCCTCAGCAAGTATCTTCAGCTCAGTTGTAGAGCCAGTCTCTTGGTTCCTCACCTGATTTGTCATCATTGTCCACACACAGACACAGATCCTCTGTCCTGCTTTTCTTCTTAGTTCTGAACTCGTTCTCTGCTTGTCACAATCCTTTTTCAGGCTCCATTTTGGCCTTGTCTCAGCACAACTCTGCACTGAAACAACTTCCTCTCATTGGAGAAAGATTGTAGTGATTGCAGTCTGTTCAAGAACTTGCAAATGTTAATGCTTAAAATGCCAATAGTCAAGTGAAAGGCTGGTTTTCACAAGGATGGCAAAAGGCCTGTTTTTAGCACAGATTATTGTCATAAAAAACATTTCTTAAAAATGATCAAGCAGGAGCATATTTTCTCCAGACCTAAAGGGACATTGAAACCATTCTGCTGTAATATTAGCAGGAAAAGGGAAAAAAACCCAACAACCACCAAACAAAATCCAGACACCATCAAACCAAGGAAACCCACGCTCATATGGCGAGAAAGGCTGGGAGAGTTGGGGTTGTTCAGCCTGGAGAAGGGAAGCCTCCAGGGGTACCTTATTGTGACCTTCATTACTTGAGTGTGGCTTATAAGAAAGATGGAGAAAAAGTTTTGTACCAGGGCCTGTAGTTACAGGACAAGAGGCTATGATTTTAAAGTGAGAGTAGATTTAGATTGGACACAAGGAAGAAATCCTTCACTATGAGAATGCTGAGACACCGGCACAGGTTGCCCAGTTGTGAATCCCTCATTCCTGGAAGCATTTCAAGCCAGGTTGGATGGGGCCCTGAGCAGTCTGGTCCAGTGGAAGATATCCTGGCCCATGGCAGGGAGTTGGACTGGATGATCTTTAAAGGTTCTTCCAACCCAAACCATTGTGTGATTTAACAGAATGTTTAAACACAGAGTTTAGCAAAATCATAAACAACTGAAAATAGTATTCAAAAGTGGAAATTGTCCACTACCTCTCAGAGTGCCAGTGCTACTTGCTTGAATGGTGCTATCAGCGAGTCACTTGAGGTTTTTCAGTCTCTTCCTGTTCAGTTCCATCTCAGAAGAATAAACTAAAATGGCAGAATAAACTAAATGGTCTTCCCCAATGCCTCATCCTTCTTTCTTCAGCCTTTTCTATTGGGAAGTAGTGTATTTCTTATTACCTCACAATTAGGGGGGTTTCATGGCATTCTCTTCCATTCAAGTGTTTGATAAGCACCACAGAACTGGATCCCTGTGGTATGTCAGACAGAGGAGAGAACACATGTATGAACTGTGCATGCTCTGGGATTCATATACCAAATCTGCCTCTAAATAAATATGTATGCTCTCTTATATCAAATTTTTTAAAACTGCAGAACAACAGGTTAGCTTTTGAGAGTATTACAATTTTTGAAAGGCTTATAAATTTTTTATATATTCTATATTCATTCAGTTGAATTCTTCAGCTAAGAAACTTGCTGGTGTTGAGGAAAGACTTCACTAAATTTTTGCCTGGCTGCCTCTTTAGTTATGCATTAGAAGAAAATGTTATAATGTTAAGATTACAGATAGAACTGTCTTTCATAGAAGTTGTGTTAATTTTAGCAATTGAGTTTTCTGATGGAACATTGCTTTTTATTAAATTGCAGTATGATACAGACTAATAATAATTTTATGCAACTGTCCTTTGTACTGCATTGATGTCCTCTTTATTTTATAACAAAACACTTCCCTGACCACATTCTGCTGTTTTCTCTTAGCTTGTGAAGCACTCACAGAATGGGAATATCTGCCACCTGTTGGGCCCCGACCGCCAAAGGGATTTGTGGGACTGAAAAATGCTGGTGCCACTTGTTACATGAATTCTGTCATTCAGCAGCTGTACATGATTCCAGCCATCAGGAATGGGATTCTTGCAATTGAAGGCACAGGCAGTGATGTAGATGATGACATGTCCGGGGATGAAAAGCAGGACAATGAGGTAAATTTAATTATATAAAATTACCTAATCTCTAAATTTTAATTGCTTTTTTTATGAAAAGGTTATAATAAATTTCAGTTGCTAATCAATCACTTTGATTTCCACTGATATCTGTGGAGAAGATCAGATAATATTTCATATTTGAATAGGTTCACTGCCAGAGGGGCACTTCAGAAAATCCAAGTGGCAGGGTTTGCAGAATTGCTCCTCAGGCATTTCTACTGGAAACCACTGCACCTTATTTCTGCCACCACAACTTTGTTAATGCAAAAAAAGACAATATTTGGGTTTTCAGCTGAGTATGAAACACCTTACATTGTCAAAGTAAACAAGGGATAAAACTATGAGACAGTTACATATGAAAGTGAATTGCACAAATTTTCTGCTTTTCAGAGCAATGTTGACCCACGAGATGATGTGTTTGGTTATCCACATCAGTATGAAGATAAACCAGCACTGAGCAAAACTGAAGATAGAAAAGAGTACAATATTGGAGTTTTGAGGCATCTTCAAGTAATTTTTGGCCATTTAGCAGCTTCCAGGCTACAGTACTATGTACCAAGAGGGTTTTGGAAACAGTTTAGGTAAGTGGAAAATTGAGTATTGATGTTTGTTCACTGGATCACTGAAGTGATCATAGTAGATGATCATAGTAGTAAACTAATCATAGTAGAATGGCAATGATGTATAGTGAAAATGAGCAGAGGTTGTGCACTTTATCTGCCTTTTCACCATTCTGTAGAAGTTTGTTAATAAACTAAAGTTTACAGCAGGGTGCTTCTTTTGAATTTAGTAGTTTTTGATAGTGAGACTTTGAATTAAGTATGAAGCTATACCCAAGAGCTTGTTTTTACTTACCAGAAAGTGTCAGGGACAGGACAACAGGTTGTATAGTACATCAAAAACCAGTAGTTTGGCTCCTTAAGGAGGAGGGGTTAGGAGCTTGAATAATTTTTTTTTTCAAAAAGAAATTGTTGGCGAACAAAACAAAAAATATTTGACAAAATGTGCTTTCATTTTCAGACTCTGGGGTGAACCTGTAAATCTACGTGAACAACACGATGCTTTAGAATTTTTTAATTCATTGGTGGACAGTTTAGATGAAGCTTTAAAAGCTTTGGGCCATCCAGCAATGCTGAGTAAAGTTTTAGGAGGGTCCTTTGCTGATCAGAAGATTTGTCAAGGATGCCCACATCGGTAAGTGTTGAAGATTAAAATCTTTTTTTAATAGAAAAACAACCCATGTTTGTGTCCTTATAAAAATAATTAGAGTCAAGAGTGGACTTTTTGTGTGGGTTTTTTAAGCTAATAGATTTTGCTACCTTATTTTTTCTACAGCTGAACATTCAGTTGTCTACAAGTACCTTGAAGTATTTAATCATTATTGCTTCTACTTCATAGATTGTATGTGAAGCATTGTGTATTGATCAAGGCAGGAAAAGATTATGCTTTTTCATGTTAAAAGTGAAAACAATCGTAAAGACCAAGCGCAATGAAGAAAATTTTAATAACTGCCCAGCAATTATTGCTGTCTTTGGTTTTTCATGATGTGTGTTTAGAGCTGAGCCAAGTAGGAATCTTCAGTTCCAATGAATAAAACTATTCATACTCACCATGTAACCTGTAATTAAGGACAAGTGTAGAAAGTTCATCTTTTTCTTAATGCTTCTGCTGTATTTGTAGTTAACTTCAAATGTGAATACTGAAATTCAGCTTTGTAGAAGGTATGTAAGAAACCACCCATGTCAAATCAGACTGCAAGTCTGCAGCTCAGTATTTCATTGATGATTATTAATGAAGGAATAGAACTTGGTATTGTAAAGTTGTAATTCCTAACAGTTTTTAAATCTGTCTGTCTTTTTGCAGTGGATGGTTAAAATTGCAAAATTCAGGATGGCTTAACGATGAACTTACTCCTTTTAGCGTTTGGCTTTTTTTTATTATTGTGTTTATTTCTGTCACTATCTGTTGGCCTTCTTACTGTTCAGATCATGTGTGATTCTGATTCTTTAACAGTACATATCTCTGTACATTCCCATTGCAAATTCTCTTTACTTAGAAAGCAGACCATTTCCTTTAGCTTCAGTTAGCAAAAATTAAAATACTGGAAAAAATTATACAAATGGATTTTATTGTGGTAACCTTTCAACTTCAATTGACCTAATGTATGAATAAGAAGAATTTGTAAAATGAACATCTTAGGTTTCATGGGTTACAATGAATGACTAGAAGTGAGTTGAAATACTGCAAGGTAAAATGGTAGCACTGATTTTACTTTATATACAGTGGGTAATTAAATGGCAGATCCAGACCAGAAGCAACGTGAGTTACCATTCCTTCCTGATATTATGTACTATCCTGAAGTATTTTCTGTGGTTTTGGAACTCTACTGGATTTGCATAATGTTACTTATTAATAAAAATGTTACCCTGATTGTAGTTTAGGGAGGAGAAAATGGATAGTAACTAAACTGTGGATTTGGCAAATTAACAGCCTTTCTAATTTTTTTGTAAGTTATTTATTGGATGAATGAATATTGCTGTTGGTTGAAGTGTTTCTAAATATTTATTTATTCAAGCCTTTGATGCTTGATTGCATATCAGGGAAACAAGCCCTTCAGGGTTACACTTGAATAGATGTGGCTTCTAAAATTTATTCATCACTTCTTTATCTTTAAAAACAAAAAGTTGTTTCCAGAATGTATCAACTGGTTGTCTCTCAAGCATTGCTGGTTCATTGCTAGAGATTTGTTTGTAGATTATATTTAGAACACAGTGTCAAAGCCAGTCATAAACATCCAAAGAGGTTTTATAAAGATGGTGGCTTTAAGGTGGAAAATAAAAAGGCTTTTTATTTGGTTTTCTGCTGCTTTGGCATCTGTTTTGAACTATTGTTTTTAGGTGTGATACAGTATTTGTGTTTATCAGTCTAATTCCTGATCATAAAAATACAGTGTGCAGACACTGTAATGTAACTGTAGGAAAACTGCAGTAAAAAAGAGTTCAGTTCTTTTACTGCTTAGACACTGTAGCACGTGTAAAACATAAAAAGTTGAACACATTCCTCCCTTTCTCATACATTTACCTGTTCATTTCTAGGTACGAGTGTGAGGAATCCTTCACAACTCTGAATGTAGATATAAGGAATCACCAAAACCTTCTTGATTCTTTGGAACAGTACGTCAAAGGAGATCTATTGGAAGGTGCAAATGCATATCATTGTGAAAAATGTAACAAAAAGGTAATGATTCCTTAAATTTGTGTACAACTGTGATATTACAACTGTACTAAGTTCAGTGTTAGTTCATGTTTGTGGAGAAAAGTCATCTTTTTGTTACGCAGTTTGGTATTTGGTGAGAGTATATGAATGGAAGTTTGAGAGCTGGTAACTGTTCATGTCCTTTTTTAGGTGGATACAGTGAAACGCTTGTTGATTAAGAAGTTGCCTCCAGTTCTTGCAATCCAGTTGAAGCGATTTGATTATGACTGGGAAAGGGAATGTGCAATCAAATTCAATGATTATTTTGAATTTCCACGAGAACTGGACATGGAGCCTTACACAGTGGCAGGTGTAGCAAAATTGGAAGGGGATGACGTGAATCCTGAAAATCAGATAATACAAAATGAGCAGTCGGAAAATGAACACTCTGGGAGCACAAAATACAGACTCGTGGGGGTACTTGTGCACAGCGGCCAGGCCAGCGGCGGACATTACTACTCTTACATTATCCAGAGGAATGGTGGAGATGGTGAGAAGAACCGGTGGTACAAATTCGATGATGGAGATGTGACAGAGTGTAAAATGGATGACGATGAAGAGATGAAAAATCAGTGTTTTGGGGGAGAGTACATGGGCGAAGTGTTTGATCACATGATGAAGCGAATGTCCTACAGGCGCCAGAAGAGGTGGTGGAATGCTTACATTCTTTTTTATGAACGCATGGACACGATAGACAAAGACAATGAACTAATAAAATATATTTCAGAAATCACTATCACCACTAAACCCCACCAGATTAAAATGCCCTCAGCCATCGAGAGAAGCGTGCGGAAGCAGAACGTGCAGTTCATGCACAACCGGATGCAGTACAGCCTGGAATATTTCCAGTTCATAAAGAAGTTGCTCACTTGTAATAGTGTCTACCTAAACCCTCCTCCAGGTTGGTATGGTAGTGTGATAATCATGGATTCATTTCTTGCAAGAAGAGTTTCAGTTTGTGTCCCTAGGGATTTACCTAGCCAGTGAAAATTTGGTGTGTCCTGCTTTGAATATGCTTGTCCATCTGGACTTCCACAGTTAAACATCCCTTGTTGAGGTGCTTGTCAGTGATAACTTGCCAGAATATTTAGCTAAAAATACTTCAATAAACTATCAGCTATTACTCAGTTGCTGTACTAAATCAAGTTAAAATACTCAAGTTTGAGGGCTCTTTTGTTGAAAACAGTTCTCAAAGGTGAGATGCTGAATTTGTAAGACATATGTTAGCCTCCAGGTACCTGTTTTAAAGCTTACATTTTCAAATGATACATTATAGAAGCTAGAGGCTGTTTTGATGAAGTTTTTTTCTAAAATGGGAACACCATGTCAGACGAAACAGTAATCTGAAATCAGTTAAATTATTGAAAATTGCTTTTACTTTGTCTACATGTGAGTATTCTGATTTTTCTTTAGGACAAGATCATCTGTTGCCTGAAGCAGAAGAAATAACTATGATTAGTATTCAGCTTGCTGCTAGATTTCTCTTCACCACAGGATTTCATACAAAGAAAATAGTCCGTGGCCCTGCTAGTGATTGGTATTTTGTCTTTTAACAACAATAAAAATTTTGGAAGTTTGATGTCTGTTAAAAGATCCCATTTAGATACATGCTGAAGGTGCACATGAAAAGGGGGGAAAATATGAATAGAAAATACTGGGAGGAATTTGAGCCTTATCATACCTTGCTGATCTGAACTGCTTCAATTTACATTTTCAAACAGAGCTTAACTATGTCTTTTTTTCCTGTCTTTTAAAAAGATTAAAAGAATGGAAGCTGTCACTAGCACAGAACTAACAAGTTATGTTTTCTGACAAATTCAGAATGGTTTTTACATTGTTTTAGTAGATTTAAACAAAGCTCTTTACAAGCCATTGTTGCAGCTTATATTTGAATTCTGTTTGTGAAACGGGTAGATAGTCTCTGAGACACTGTTAGCAGAATACTTTATGTATATTGCTACAGGGCCTGTAATTCAAATCCACACTGTGACAAACAGTCCCATCCTACTCATTTTATTCCTTCAGCTGGGTTACTCTCTGCTGGGGAGAGGAGTGTGGGTTACTACTGGTCAAATTGGAGAAAAAAATCTGGTATTCATGGCCATTAGTTTACCAGCTACTAGTAAATAGTTGTGTAATAGTGGCAAATTCATACCCCCAGCAGCAACTTCCAGAGTAGCTTAAGTTACTTCTTTTCATTTAAGAGATCAAGAAGAATTCAAGTATTCTTGCCAAAAGGACAGAGTAATGCAGGGCCCTCTCTGAAACAGATATTTTAGTCTTTGGGTATTGGTTTTTCATTTTGTGGGTTTTTTTAAGATGTCTAAATGAGACTATAAATTCTTGTTAGGTTACATATTTAATTATGTGTTTTATACACAGCTTATGAAATCCACCTGTGTTCTCTGCTGCTCACCCTCTCCCTCAGTTCCAGTACAGAGACAATGGTGGCTGCCAAAATAGGACCTGCTTTGAGGAGTAGTTAGGGGGTATAATGCTGTCTTAATTCTTATAGGTGATACAAGTAAAACTCTACAGTTAAATGTTAGGCTTTTAATTGAAGGATATCTTCTATTTCTGATTGCTCATAAGAGTATCACAATAAGAACTACAAATTATCTGATTAGAATAATTTTGTGAACAAAAATGTTTGGGGATCACCTTTAACACTTATTTTCTTCAAACTCTGCAAAAGAGCATGTCTGCCAAGATTCACTCATGTTTGCATTTGATCAAAACTGTGTCATGTCCTGTTTCAGGTATGATGCCCTGTGCATCCTGCTCCGTCACAGCAAGAATGTACGCTTTTGGTTTGCACACAACGTCCTTTTTAATGTTTCAAACCGCTTCTCTGAGTATCTCCTGGAATGCCCCAGTGCAGAAGTGAGGGGTGCATTTGCAAAACTTATAGTATTTATTGCACATTTTTCATTGCAAGATGGACCATGTCAATCACCTTTTGCCTCTCCTGGACCTTCTAGTCAGGTATTTAATTTTCTAGCGAAAAGTCTTTGAAATTTGTTCTTACTTCTCCGTTATAAGCATTTAATGTAAAGTAAACTCTGGAGCAGATTCATCAATGTTGGCTGGAACATCGTACAGCCCATTTTGCACTATGAAACAGGATGTAACTCAACCACTTAGAGGGTTGCTGTCAGAGGGTTCAATTTCCCCTCATTTGTAAATCTCTGTGAAGGCTCAGTGAGAGCTTTGAGCTGGGAGTGTGAAATCTGAAAAAAAAACCCAAAAAACCAGTGGTTATTTTAGTGAAGTAATACCTAGAGCAGTGAACCCTTGGTTTTATTTAAAACTGTAAAATAAACAAACAAACCCCTACAAACAAACAAACACACTAACCTGCAGGAGTTCCCTAAGTTTTAATTCCATGTATCTTGCAACAGTGAAATTGTCAAAAGTTGTAACTTAGTGTAGGAGTAGAAAGTGAACTGCCTGATTTTACACACCTAGAACTGACAAACAACCAAAAAAGAGCCTACATCTCATTGTGATACTTGTGATAACCATGTTAAAAAGGAGAGAACCTTTTTGAGTCTTTGTCATGTTTCAATGTCTCTTTTTGCTCACATGGTCCCACTTACCTTCTCAGAATGTTTTCAATACTGTGTCCAGCAAAAGAATTTGTTAAGAATTAAGTTAAAGCTCCATAAGCTTGGGAAGTGTTCTGTATTGTGAGGTACTTGAGATACACCTGTAAAGGTGATTTGATTGTCTTAGTCTACAAAGGTAACAGTGGAATTGCATGTGTGCTTCTTGAGTATTTTGGCCTATCTGGTATTGGGAAAAGAAAAAAAAAGTTAAAAGTTTCTATAGCTGCATAATTTCTTGGACTTACACAGTACTGAGTGGTGGAAGTCTAACTCCCTGTCTTTCTGTGTCTTTTTCTCTGTGTGAGACACAGAAGACTGACCAGCTGCTGGTACTTTGGAGCTTGTATATATCCCATACCTTCTAACCAGTTCTGTTTTCTGTCATAGTAAAAAGTAGAGACTAAATAAAGATACGATGGATTCAGCCACTAACGGTAGAACTTGTTTCTTTCTGTAGGCTTATGATAACTTAAGCTTAAGTGATCACTTACTGAGGGCGGTACTGAATCTTCTAAGAAGGGAAGTATCCGAACACGGACGCCACTTGCAGCAGTATTTCAATCTGTTTGTGATGTATGCCAATCTAGGTAAGCAAATTGCTTCTACTGATGACACTGGAATAAACTGGGGCTTTGTTGATGACCCAGTTACAGAGATAACAGCAGGAGGATCCAGTTTTCATTCCTTAGGCAGATTGTTATAGTTATATGTTATATAAATGCTCCCTAGCGTTTGTGTTCCCCCTCTTTGGAGTTTGAGTCTTCCTTCTTCCTATCATCCATGGAATATAAACATGAGAAGCTTGCAGCAGTAAAACAGTGTCCTGCTGAGAGAGGGTGGGGGTGAAATTTTATAAAATATTTCACTGTTGCTGTTTATCAGCTCATGCAGAAAGTAGACCATTTTAAAGGAGTTTAATTTCCTATCTCTAAAATTAATCTAGACAATTGTGTTAATTTAATTACACCTGTAATTGTCTGTTGCTTTCATATACTTTGCCTACCAAAGCATTCTCTGGCAGGTTTCTGTCATGACCACAGAGTAGAATTAATGTCATGGCAGAGAATAGGGATGCAATTCTTCTGCTCCAACTTCTCTTTTCTTCTTCACTAGCTTTTCATAGGCAGTGCAGTTCAGGCCTCTGAGTAGGAGAGCACTCAGAGGCCAGATAGGAAAATAACATTTTATTTGTGGTGATCATTATCACAGTCTACCCTGCAGAGATAAACCTGGAAATACTAACACAATAGCAGTTGTCCTTGTCTTACTACTGTTACCTGAAGGTTTCTGTATGAATGTAGAGTTTATTCAGCAAAAACCATGATAACATCATTCCTGCATTCTATGAAAAAAATTAAATTATCTGACATTTTGAGAAATCAAATAGTAGATTGTTCAGATCAAAGCAAGTGAGAGGTCAGTTCTACAGAGGATGCAACTACAAAACTATCTAGCATAATCAGAAAAAATGCCATTAAAAAAACACTTACAGTCTTCCTTATCAGAAAGAATGAAGGTAAGGTCCAGTTGTATTTCAGAATAAGAAAATACTTGGAAATGTATGAAAAATCATTACTTTTAAGCAAAATAAGTAACAGAATGCAAGAAGGGACATAGTCAATTTCCCAGTGAGTACTTGTGTTGCAAGGTATTCTTGCAGTAAAACTAAGTGTAGGTTGGGATTTTTTGGTTGGTTGGAGTTTTGGATGTTTTATTATTTATTTTGTCACTTAATTTACATTTATTACATTGTGTGGCACACCTAGAAATGTCTTGAGTTTGTGATTGATGTATCTAGGACATGATAGAAAAATAACAAAACACACTGTGAGGGTTGTTTTTCCTATCCTCCTGGACCTCACAATAAAAGGATTAATTTATTGTCTGAAAGACTTCTCTGAGGCTTTGCTATTTATACAGATGCTACTTGTGTGTTGCTTAAGTGCTAACGAGCAGTGTGAAGAAACTAGTAATTTACAACTCCCCTTCAATGTGATTTTTCAGCTGTATATAATTTTCTTGTGCATCTTTATTGATTTGATTATTTTTCCCTGGAAGGTGTAAATGAGGGTTTAATAGAACTAAAAAGTTGTGAGTCATGGAAACTCTTGTTATTTTTCTTTTTAAAAATTCTAAAAATACTTTCAGTGCCAAAAACAAGATGATTTTTTTTTCCTCCCTGCCTCATAAAGGTGTAGCAGAGAAGACACAACTTCTGAAACTAAATGTTCCTGCAACCTTCATGCTTGTGGCTCTGGATGAAGGTCCAGGCCCTCCAATTAAATACCAGTATGCTGAGCTGGGGAAGCTGTACACCGTGGTGTCACAGCTGATCCGCTGTTGCAACGTCTCATCGCGGATGCAGTCTTCTATCAATGGTACAGTGAATTTTAAGTTTGCTTTAGATCCATTGACTAAATCAGTAAATGTCTCTCTATGCATGTTTAGCTATTATTTATAAAGCTGATCAGCTGGAAAAATGTTTTCCTTTTATGTTTAGCAGCTCCTTTCATTTAAAGAAACAAATCTGTTTGTCATAAGCAAAACTGATTTGTTATACTGGAAAGACTGAGACAGAAATCTGTTCTGTTTTATGCAGCTTGGCTTATTCCTTAAAAATACAGGGAAATAATTAGTAAAGTAGTAGGCTGTTCATTACAAAATAGTAATGCTTTTCAAGTAGTTTAAGCCCATGGTAAAAAGTTGTCCAAAGATGTTTTTATCTTGAGTAGGTGATAAAAGAATAGGCTACAGAAATAATCTGTACAGCAAAAGCACCACAGCAGGTTTTGAGATAACTGATAGTGCTTACCACTGAAGAGATGTTCATTGTTTTGGGTGGCTCTTGAATATGGTTTGATGCTTGTTCACACTCAAGACAGCAAACAGAAGCCAGCGCTTCAATTTATAAAAGATAAAATCTCAGCTAGAAATTCATTAACCGCAGTGTAAATCATTAACATTTCCAGTAGCTGAATAGAGTGCAGTTATTTTTGAGAAATGGTGACAGGATATTGGGCCATGTGGACTTTATAGCCTGTATCTGTACATGTTCTCCTAAGCATATTTTAGAAAACCTAATTAGAAATCTGTAGAGAAGCTATTTAATGGCAAACTGATTACAGTTTGATGTGTCAGGCTATAAAGTCAATAGGCTAGACTGTGCTATAGTGAGATTAATGAACTGAAAATTTTACTGTGCTGTAAAGCTGCAGAATCATGTGGCAATTTTGGTTGATGTTTTTTCCAGTGCACTATTTGAAGCTTAAACTGAAAAGATACTCTAGCTGTGAAAAATAGTTGTATACTCACTATATTCATAATATTGTACTAAAAAAATTATGTATATGAACTTTACTTTGACTACTAATTACATTTACTATTTGCATAATAAAGTTATTTTTTGCTTCAGCTTATGAACCTAGAAAAGTTCTCCCTAGTCTTCTGGGCATCTTCAAACAATAACTCAAAACACTGCTAGATTTAGAAACATCAGGAGCAAATCAACATTCTTTTGCTACACTAAACAAAGCTGACTAAATAAGATACATTAATTACAAAAGTAGATTTATTCTCTACACTCCAGAGATTCAGATGAGACTGTTCTAACATAGATGTTCCTCTGAACATTTTTGCATTATGTTATGAAGTAAACAGACATTGTGTCCTTAAAATATGACTTGGGCTGTGTTATGCAAGCAGTGAAGTAGATAAATGCAGGACATAAGAGGATTTCTCTGAGGAATCTCAGTGATTTCTCCTCTTGCATGTGAACATGTCTCCAGCTGTTCTGCTTTGATTGTCACTGAATAATCTTATCAGAGAGGGAGAAGTAGCTCTCTCAGGCAGCAAGTGTCAAGCTTCACAAACATAAAAATTAGTTATTTCATACTAATTTTTTTTCAGAGAAAATCACCTGTTACGGGAGAGTTTGTAGTTTTTCTCCATCTGTGTTTTTTTATGAGTTACACCAGTTTGTATTTTGGAGTGTCTACACTGAAGGTACTTCAGCATCTTTTAATCTATAATAACTGTTTGTTCCAGGTAATCCCCCACTTGCCAACCCTTATGGTGATCCTAATTTATCTCAACCTATAATGGCACTTCAGCAGAACGTAGCAGACATTCTGTTTGTGAGAACTAGTTACGTAAAGAAAATCATTGAAGATTGCAGCAACTCTGAAGAGACCATCAAGTTGCTTCGTTTCTGCTGTTGGGAGAATCCTCAGTTCTCTTCCACAGTCCTCAGCGAACTACTCTGGCAGGTAAAAATAAAAAGCCAGGAGAAAGGTGGGAATAAAAGTATGAATGATTCTGCATTTATATGGAAGAATATTGTATTAAATACTGAACAGATGCTTGATAAATAAACTTTCCTCAAGATGGCATCCTCTCTCAGTATTTACAGTCTTAGGTCTGTACATCATGCTGGAGAAGTGCTTTATGAATTTAGAGAAGCAATCGACCTTTAACAAGTCAGGAATGATGTGTTAAGGGTGGAAAGTAGACCAAGGTGGTCTTTGTGTATTTCAAGAGCATCTGCTAAAGCTTTCTGTCATTATCCATAAATGAGATTCATAGATGACCTGGGAAGTTGGAATCACTTCCTAAGATCTCCCTTGTACTTATTTCAAGTATGTTCATAAGGGTTTTTTACAAGTCTGCAGAACATATTTGGCTTCAGACTCAGCAAAAAATCTTTGGTGCTGTCTTATATTTCCATTGTAATCTCTGAAAGGTCAGTTACATTTTTCCATTCCAAATAAAATTCTTTACTTCTGTTAGCCCGTCTTTATATTTGCACTTTTTTTTCATGTAACATCACATTTTTGTGTCTCTTTGACACTTGAAAGAATCATAATAAAAATACTTTATTGATATTTTGCTAGCCATATATTTTATGTTTTAGGACAACCTGGGAGGGACCTTTGTACACACTGACTAAAAGTAGCAGTGTCACTGAAGAGTGCTATTTTTAAATTTTGCTTTTCTAAAGATATTTTTAAAGGTACTTTCTTCAGTATATCATGCGTGGGGCTTCAGATCAGCTGTGTCAGAAAGTCATAAGGAAACATTTTGTCCTTTATAGAACCCACTGTATTTAAAAACAAAACAAACAAAATTGCAACCCGCAAATTTGTGATGTGGCGACGCAACCAACACTTTCTAGAAAAGAAGTATTGTATCTTGAAATATCCTTTGATTTACAGTAAACCTCAAATGAATTGTATTCTTGTATTTCACTGTGTAAGCTGCCTGCCTCAAGGAATGCTTTCTTGTGTTCTCTGCATTTTCACTTTTTAGGTTGCATATTCATACACATACGAGCTTCGACCTTACTTGGATCTGCTTCTGCAAATCCTGTTAATTGAGGACTCATGGCAAACTCACAGGTCAGTATTTACCTGTTCTTTTATAATTCAGTATTGTTCTGTACAAATTGATTTTCCAGTGGTTCTGTTGCTAATGCTTTCAATTGGTTTGTTTTAAATAGGTATTAAATCAAAATTCACAAACAAAACAATTTTTTGTGGTTTTATCTGAAATCTTGAGATAAGTACAGTTTTTCACATTCCTTACTATTGAGAAGTTTGCTATAAAGCCAGGATTTCTCATATACAAAAGAATATGCTGTTTAGGTTAAACTCTGGTCTTCCCTGTGAAGTGCTCAGATGGATTCACCTCCCCTTGAGGTGGGTAAGTGACAGGCTGGGCTTGCTCAGGAGCACATTAGATGTAGGAGGGGTAGCAAGACATGCATAAAATGTGAATGTGAGAGAAAAGAGTATTTCACATACAGGTATTCTCTGTATGATCACATTTCAAGAGAATTGTAACTTCACTGTATTACGTATTAATCCAGTTTAAAACCTAATTTTTATATGTCTAAGAATAAAGCTTTTAAAAGTTATTAAAATTGTAATTACTGCAAATACTATTTGTGAGAACAGTCGATTTTTCAGAAGTTTAATATAAAAGTAGTAGGTGAGATAACACAAATGTCATCACCTGTCAGTGATTCAAAATGTCACTGTTCCATAATAAGCAGTTACAGGTAGTATGGGATTTACTGAATTATTTCCTACTGTCTCATAGGACATTTCAAATACTTTGAGTGAGAGCACACTTGTTGGATATTGGAGTGGACTCCTGTCCTTAGCTGTGGAAACAGACTGCTCATTTAGGATGTTACCAATTGCCTGGGCTTATTTTAGTAGGGACTCAAAGGAGATAGTGGTTTGGCTTGACCACACTCCAAAACATGATGACTGAGTTGTAGGGATTTCATAATTTTCTTTATGGGATTTTCTATGCCTGTATCATGCACTTAGCTTATATTATCTTCTTGAGAAACAAATAATTCCATGAGATAAGTCCACAGAATGCTGGAGGATGGGCACACTTTAATAGATATGAAGTAAAGTCATGGATTTTTAGGGTTGAACTGCAGGCGAGAAATCATGGAAGCAGTTGTTGGGGATAATGCTGTATTTGGAATAGCAGGGTATGAAGGAGGTGGAATTTTGTGGTGTGACTTCCCTGGAGAAGTACATCACTCCATGTTCCGTTGCAGTGTCAGGAGTAGCACTGCTCTATGGAATTGTGTTAGGCTTCCACAGAGGGTATTAAATGGCCAGCTTCAATCATCCACTATTTCTTGCTGCCACTTCCAGCCATAGCTTGAAGTATTTGTCTCTGCCCTGTTCTTGGTTCTGCTGTGATAATCAGAGAGTTTTAATGATCTTTGTCTTCTCTTTCAAAAAAAAAAAAAAAAACCAAACAAAAAAACCAAACAAAAAAAAACCCCACCCCAAAAAACCAAACCAACAAAACCAAAAAAAAAACCCAAACAAACCACCAAAAAACAACAACAAAAAACAACAAAAGAAAAAAAACCCCAACAAACACAAAACCCAGCAAAGCACCATGAAACAGTGAAATTGTTCATTGTAAACTGCTGGAAAACAAGTCTGATCTGACCTTGAGCAGTGTGCATCCTTTGGAGCAGCTTGTCCTCTGGTACTGCAAGATCACTGCTGCTGGCCCTTGGCATCAGACCCACTCTCTTAAATTTCTCTTCATTTGACAGGTTCAAGTGCCAAGCCTGGAATAGTACAAGTGCCATTAAATTAATTTTACTGAAAATTAGTAAAGCTCATCATTGTTTTGCAGATGGAGCCTAGGCTGACAGCTGCCAGGGCTATGAGGAAAGAGGGCAGTTGCTTTCCCTGCCATGAGTGTAGCTCTTAGGGACACCGTTATGGGTTCTGTGTCCCCTCTGACTTTTTTTCAAAGCCGAAAGTATGTCAGTTCTCAGATTTTGCACCGTTTCAGGGCAGCAATGAATTCCTCTGCCCTGTCCAAGAGCAGAAGGCACAGAAACTGGGCTTAGTTCTGGGGAATGCCCAAGTCCCTTATCCCATGGACAAATACGTACCATCCATTCTCCTTCAGAGGAGCTGCATGTAAAAGGGTGTCTTTGAGAAGCATGACTGAGTGTAAATAACACTTCTGCTGAGGATTTAACTGTTCCGCTTCTTTAAGGACCTACTGGGTTAACAGGGCTGATTTGTAAATGCAGTAGATACTTTAGTAATAAAATTAAACTGTTAAAAGTTGATTACTGTAACTAAAATTAATCATACTTATATTTTTATATATCTTATTCAGTTATATTTTTAGCATGTTTGGTAATTTTTAAACTAAGTTTAAATACTGACATGTCAGGGTAATTTTCTGATCTTAAAAAAACATCTTAACTAACACCAGAAGTCAGAACATCAACTGTCCCTTTTATAATTATATTGTATATAGATATACAATATAGATATGCTTAGTTCAAATGCTAAAACTCTTTAACACTTAAAGTTTTGTTGTTATTCTGGTTTGTTCTTTTCTAGGATTCACAATGCACTTAAGGGAATCCCAGATGACAGGGATGGACTGTTTGACACCATTCAGCGTTCAAAGAATCATTATCAGAAAAGAGCGTACCAGTGTATAAAGTGCATGGTAGCTCTCTTCAGCAACTGCCCTGTAGCTTACCAGATCCTTCAGGTGATACCTTTTATTCTGTTTCTTGCTGCTTTTTTCCCACTTCTGTGTGTAAAAAAAACCCAAAACAGAGTCCACCATTATTCAGTTTTCAACACCTCAATTAAATTACAACTTCAGGAACAACTCATTTGAACCTTCTGTATGAGAAGGTCATTATAAGGAATTGAAAGCAATCTGGATAAATTCACACTCATTTGCAGCTGTGATGCAGCTGCAAATCTGCAGACTTCATTTCAAATTTGAAGTTTTCTTGGGGGAAAAAAGGATATTTGTGACTCCTTTAAGCAGCAGCAAATAGGTTGGTTGTCTCTGATAGCTGATAGATAGGGAAGGAAAATACTTGTATTTTCAAGAACAGAGAAAATAATTGTGAATTGTTCATTTTCTATCTGCAGAGCAATGGAGATTTGAAGAGAAAATGGACCTGGGCAGTGGAATGGCTTGGAGATGAGCTAGAGCGTAGACCATACACTGGCAATCCCCAGTACACCTACAATAATTGGTCTCCACCAATCCAGAGCAATGAAACATCAAATGGCTACTTCCTAGAGAGGTCACACAGTGCTAGAATGACTCTTGCAAAGGCTTGTGAACTCTGCCCAGAGGAGGTAAAGAACTAATTTGACTTTCAATTAAGAAATTGAGTGAAATGCTTCTGTAAATAATTAATCTTAGCAACAGTCTCCACTCATTTAAGAGGTAACACATTTCATATGTATTTTATAAATATGGATCTATGTTTTGATTTTTCAGTTTTTATTACTGTTCCTATGGACATACGTCACTTGGTCAATTTCAGTTTTATACTGCTAATTCTCTATTTGAAGTAGATTATGAATGGTTCTGTATTTCCAGTAATACGTTGGTAGAGGGAATTTTTCTTTAGTATAATACAAGCTGTAGGTGACAGGGTGGGGTGGAATTTAAATGTCTAAAACATGACTCCAGCATGTCTGAAACAATCACGTGCACATAGGATTGGTTTGGGCTAGAATAATTGTAATATGTTTTTAAGAAGTAAATTAAATGGGCTGTTTCAAACTTTAGGAACCAGATGATCCTGATGCCCCAGATGAACATGAGTCTTCTCCACCTGAAGATGCCCCACTGTATCCCCATTCACCTGGTTCCCAGTATCAACAGGTAAAAGCTCTGAGTTGAACTACTTATTCAGAGTATCAGGTTTGCTCTTTTTTTTAGCATTTATGGTGACTTAAATTATAGGCATTTAGCCAGAAGTATGTTATTGTCAAATACCATGTTTGGAGGAATAAAGATAAAGGTACACCTCTATTTCACCAGGAGCAGTTTCACCATCAGAACTTCAGGTGAGAATTTTATCAGATCAGGGATTAATCATCCACAGAAAGAGCAGAGACATTAGTTCCATCCCAGCCTAGTGCATGCTGAATTTGATTCTGTTGTATTTATTGACATTGATAATATTTTGTGAGTTGCTTTCTTGTTTTCAAATATAAAATCAAGTCTCAAGGCCTGAATTTGGATAACTGGAAGGCATTTGGAGAAAAGCAGATGGCTTTGTTGCCATGTAACTCATGCTATGAACAGTGATCTCTAGATCTTAAGTACATATAAAATCCAAATCTGTTTTTATGTTAAATGGCTGCAGTGGAAAGCCAGATCTGGAAGAAATCATAACCATGGTCTTCTTATTGAATTGAATAAATTACTAGATCCCTCACTTAGTTGCCATTTTTTGTTCCAATTCATTTTGTATATTCCAAATCTGCTAATTTAATTTCCTTTCCTGCCCAAATCCATTTTCCCCTCCATCTTGCTTTCCTTACTTGATGTTCTCAGCAGAGCAGTTGGTAAGTCATGCAGATTTTCCCACTCCTTCCTGAGCTCTCGAGTTCAGACACATTCCGTAACCTCACCATTGCCCTTGTCACGTGTTCACTTTCTTGCAAGAGACAGCATTTCTCACTAACACACACACAATCCTCAAACTCTTGGTTTCTCCACAAATTCTGCAAAACAGTAGATAAATGAGGTGGTTTTGTTTGCCAGATCTGTGTGTGACTTTTTAAACTGGGGGCAGAGCATTAGCAGAAAACTGCTGGGCTAGATTTTGTTCAGTTCTGTAACATTAAGGTTTCCCCCTTAAAAATTAAA
The DNA here is from genome assembly GCA_013398615.1 of Brachypodius melanocephalos. NCBI lineage: Eukaryota > Metazoa > Chordata > Aves > Passeriformes > Pycnonotidae > Brachypodius > Brachypodius melanocephalos. The sequence continues at coordinate 9,749,727 of VZSR01000920.1, forward strand.
GTATGCTACATAAACACAGGTTTGCTTTTTCCATTGTTTTAGGGAAAAAAGTCAAGCTGGTTGAATCTGTTAATAAAATACGTGCACGGTTTAATGTGGCAGCACATAGGCAACTTCTCTTGGTCTCCTCTTTTTCTTTCTTGCTGCTTTTGCTTTGCATGTAACTGTTTGTGGTTCAAAAGCTGAGATTACTGTTTGAACTGATGCTTTTATCTTTACAAGTTGAACGTTTGTGTGTAAATCGGCAAGGTAAGTGAAAGGTGTGAATCAGAGGAACAAAGCAGCTGGGATGTGTGTTCATACCAATGTAGTTACAGGAGAAGTTGGTGTGCTTGAGGATACTTTCCTGTGGTCTGAGTGGAAACGGGGGAAGGCAGGGAGTCAGGTTTAAGCCCACAGGTTTAAATCCCTTTGAAATGTGTGTGCTTTGTTGCAGAATAACCACGTGCATGGACAGCCATATACGGGCCCGGCAGCACATCATATGAACAACCCTCAGCGAACTGGCCAACGAGCACAAGAAAACTACGAAGGCAGTGAAGAAGTTTCCCCGCCTCAGACAAAAGATTAGTGAAATGCACATAATCAATTAACTTGCTCCATCAAGACTGTGCACCCAGGCCTTACAGTCCAACTTTTCTCTGTGTCTGGCTAATATTTAAAACTAGAAAAACTATTCCTAATCAACATGGAGTGGAGAGTCTATTCACTGTCTTATCTGCAGAAAATTGCTGTCAATATATAACCCGCCTGCAGTGGAAAGTGTATAGTGTTTTGTAATAAATGGCCTGATGCTAATGTGTAAATGGCAAAGGTGTATATAGTATATTAATGTTTGACTGTTAATTCTTGAGCAAGAAACTTTTTTTTTTTGTCTTGATGAGACTCACAGATCTACAAAAACAAAAAAATAATTTCTTGATATATCTGCTGCGCTCTGCAACCAGTGTTGCCTGCCTCATGGCAGTTGGATCAACTCCTTTACGAAAAAGCCTATCCATGTCAACCACAAAAATAGTTTCATGTTAATTCTTTGCCACTGGAGTCGATTTTACTATGAGCAACGTAATGGCTGGTAACCTTTTAATTATTTGGTTGATGTGGAAAATTGGTGATGTAACATTGTTTCTAGATCTTTTTTCATTGCCTTTTTCATTCTGGTATTAGGTTAATCACTTCGAAGCTATAGTTATGCTGTAACATTTAGCATGGCTTCACACCAAGTTAGTGTAGCCAATGAGGGGAAAAAAAAAAACAAACGTGACAGCAGTTGTCCCAATGTGACAACTGTATTGCTCAGAACTTTTTCTTCTTACACTAGACTTTAAAATGGGGAGGGAAAATGTGACAAGTGGTTTTCAGTTTCACATATGTTCCTCACATCTGATGTTTGACAGTTCTCTCTCTGGGTGGGATAAAGAACACTTAGTTTTCAGTAATAGGAATTTAAAAGATTTAAAACAAATATGCAAAAATTTGCTATGCCAGGATGCCTGGAGCATAATAGACTGTATTTGGTGTGCTTGTTTTGTTTCTTTGGTAGAGCTTATTAGATAAACTTCTAACACTTTCCTTCTACTGCATCCCAGTGAAGTGGAAGTCAACAAAATCACAGAGTACTTGTGAGTGCCACTGCACCAAGTTAACTTGCTGGTTTTCTGCTCGTTCACAGTTCTACTTGAAAGCGAGAATTGTCTTAGCTCTTTATCCATTATACAGAAAATCTTAACATTAGAAGCAGGGTTTAAATATAAAAGAAACTACTGGTTAGTCAAATACAATTCTGAGGTATCTCTATTCCAGAATAAACATTTGTTTAAAGACTTAAACGCATCAGTAAATACTGTATTTAAATGAAAATTGGTAACTTGAATGTGTGTAATTTTCTTGGAACCTGTCTAAAAACCAAATACCCCTGCAAAACAGATACAGCCCACCCTATACTATTTAAATATTTTGCTGTTTTATTTTATAGAAATTATTTTGCTGAATTCACAAATAGAATTTGATTTAAGAAGAATGTTTTGTCCTGTGGTGTGTGTTGTTTTTTGGGGTTTTGTTTTTTAATGGACTGCACAGAAAGGTGAATTCTGTGCAGTGGCACTATGCTGAATTCTGGAACAACAGTCACATTGAGATTCTGTGCACAAAAAAAATTGGCCCTCAAGAATAAAAAAATCAGGACAATTACACTGTAAAAGTTTCTTAATGTGATTTATCTTGTACTTTTTGTATGTTTTTATATATACATATATATATTTAAGAGCACAAGCTTGATGGTGTTTTTTACAAATGAGTCGATAGAAACAAAGCTGCTTATCAAATTAAAGGTCTGTAGTTTTGAAATGAACAATGGAAAATTCAGTCCAAGTGCATTCTTAGGCATTTAGTGTAACAAGGGAGGGACACAGAAGATTTTTGAATATGCTGTGTAGCGATGATCACTTTTATGCTTCCATGTTTTTCCTAGTGCTCAAGTTAATTCAGATTTTTTTCATAGTTTTTTAGTAATACCATTTTACCTGGATTTAGTAAATTTGGATAATGTGTTCCCATTTATGTTTGGGGATGCTTGTTGGAGGTTTTAAGTAAAAAAATTCTACCCTGAGTTCTCAAGTTGAAATATTTATTTGGACCAGTAATTGTTAAACAAGCTATCTCAGAGGTGATTATTACGTATTTTGTACTATATAGGTAAAATATATAATGTGCTAGTTCAGCCTTGCCAAATGTCTTTGCTTTTAATAGTGCAATGATTGTAGAGACATGTCAAACCTGTGACACTTTAAGGCTGTGGCTTTCTCCAGCCATCCCCAGCCCTGCCCCAGAATTGGGAATGACTGCAGTGGCAGTTGTTTTCCAGGCAGCAAACTGAGGATATTGTGCATCTTTGTGACATGAAGAAGGATAAACTCATATTGTTTGCTGCAGCTGTTGCTTTTTAAACAGGCAGCTCCAGTGTAAGGTGCAAAGTTTTCTTCACTCTGGGCAAAACCATTTTGAATTGTACTTCTTAACAAATCTTGTACAAGCAAAAAGTTTGATATGCACGTTTCTGTCGCAGCATTTTGGTAGGTGACTTTCAGGAGATGCACCTGGTGATACCTCGTTGGTGATGGCACACTCTAAAGCAGTAGCCCTCAAAGTGCCTAAAGATTTAATTCCCCCATCACTGATTTCAGTCCTGTTTTCTGTTTAGAACAGTTTCTAGGGAATCTCTGGTCTTCCATAAAATGAGCCAATAAACAGTAAAGCAATTCCTCGTGTTCCTGGCGGTGTAACATGGAATACATAGAAACTGAAAATCCGTAGGTGATGTTGAGTTGGGGTTAATGTGTAGTTTGACCTTGGGGGAAATCCATAACCTTACTGAGCAGAATTTCTCCATCTTGTACATTTGGATTGTGGTTGTTTAGTGACTAAATTAAGCTTTTAACACTTGCTACTGTCAGTGTTAAAAATAGTACAGCCATATGTAAAAAGAATTCAGTCCCTGTTTGTCTGTCAGTAAATATACTACATTTTGGTCACAGAGTTGGTCACCTGCACCTGTGTTACCCCTTTTACAAGAAGGAGATGGCTCAGGTTTCAGTCAAAGCTTGTTTGTCCTGCAGGATCCAAACAGGACTCTGCTTGGCTTGGAATTTTTCACATTATTTTCCCAGCTGACTACCAGCTCTGAAAATTTGAGTTCTCTGTTTTTCAAGCTTGTGTATCTTGCTGAAATTGAGCCAGAAAGAAATTAAATTCCCCCATTGAAATTTCTTTTTTTTTTTTTTTCCTGAGTGAAACTTTAGACAACATGAGAGATTTGTGTTATCATATTTGCTATTATGCCTTCTCAGCCACTCTGTTGTGCCTAGCTTGTGTGTTTTAGCATATGTATCATGAAAAAGCACTTACGGTTCCAAAACTTCCTGTATATTTCCTGAGATCCAGGAGAGAATGAGATTAGCCATTCTGCCAAAGCTAAAATGGGCAAAAATTGGCTGCTGTAGCAATTTACTTCATTTTTGTTTTCAATAAATTTTGTCTACCTCTTAAGTCTTTTGCCAGAAATGAATAGGCTGATGAACTGTGTCAGGGCAAAGTGGCTCCATGTTTTTGTTGGCGTGAGTTCCAGTTACTGGGCATTGAAGGGAAGCTTTCAGTGCAATGGATTTAACTAAAAGTGAAAGCTAAAGACTGACTATATAAATCAGAGGAAGAAGTGGCATGTTGGGATATTTGCAGAGTAACCAATTAAGCATTTAAATATCTTAGTTAAACCTTGTTAGCCCACACTTTAAAATCCACATTGGAAGCAAATTCTCTCCCCTTGAGGAAAGACACACCTTTATTTTTGGGAGGGTGAGATGCTGATGTCAACCTCACATTTCTTAGGACAGGTATAGGAGTTTCCCATCTGTGGCTCTGCTCCAGCACATCATAACTAGGACAACAGTGATTTTGGCTCTCTGTCTTCTTACTTTTCATGCTCTCCATCATGTTCATGATACCACTTTTCCTCAGTCATGAGGTCTTGGGAATAAAATCTGCACCTGCCTTGCCCAGAGTCAGACAGAAGAGGCATTCTGGGAGCAGCAGGAAATGTTTTGTACAAACTGCTGCACCGTGGTGCTGCAGTGGCAGAAGGCAAAGTGAAAGGGTCCCAGCTGCCTCCTGCTGCAGGGTTCCTGCTCTCCTTGCAGGTGGTCTGGTGAGGAAGATGGCACCAAACTGCTCTTTAGAGCTCAGTGCATTCTCTCCTGGCTGGCAGCTGGGATCAGAGAGATCTGTGTGTGCCCTCTATGCCATTCAGGGTGTCCTTGTCCCTGCCTTCCAGTGGGGTTGCCATGCCAGTACAGTTTGGCTGAGATTTGCCCTATGTTCCAGACTGGAGGAAGGGCTTTCACCCACCCTGACCACTGTTGCTTTTTAAACTGGAACTTCCTAAGATTCTTTATTTCTGAGGTATAAAAGTCTCCCCTGGGCTGTTTTTAAGTGTCCAATGAAATTCCTGTGTCATTTTTTCGTAAGAGCAAATGCACAGCCCCACCCCTGCAGTGTCTGTTCGGGTAGGCTGTGTCTGGAAGTGTGTTGACATGGGATTCCAGCCATTAAATTCAGACATCCCCATCCTGCACTCTGATTTTCTAATGCAAGCTGTGGTGGATCCATGGATTTCAGCAGCATTTGTGTGAGTTCAGTTGATTTCAGCACTGTAAGAGTGGAAGATGGTGATATGTTGGGATGAAGCCAGCTCAGTCAGCGGGTGGAACAGAAGACAGAGCTCTTGTTTGCAGACAAATCGAAACAAGCATGGGGGAACAGTTTCTAAAGAAAAAAACACTCCTGAATAAGGGCTAACTTTTCACCAGATTTTTAAAATAGCCAACTCTGTATTTTTTAGCTTTAGAACTCCTTGAAGCCAGTTTTCGATAATAAAACTGACCTACAGGCTGTTTCCTGGGAAGAATTTAATATAGCCTTAAATCATATCAGCACAATTCTGAAATGACAGGGTCATTGTTCAGTGGTCAAAATAATATGCAAAAAATATCTTCTAGTTTTTAACCATTAGATAACCTTGAGTAATGAAAACAAGAGGAAAAATCTTGTATAACTTCATCCATGATCTGACCATAGCAAAACATCCAGTGCAGGAAAATGAGATCATTCCCTTCTCTGTTTCTATAGTATTCAAAATGTCTGATGATGTTAATTTTTGTTCTTAATTTGCAACTGCTGTTCCAGTAAGTTGGTGTATTTTGCCCAAAGTGGTGTGAGCTGCACAGTCTGCATTTGCAGTGATGTCCCCTTTAGTCCACCACCAGACCAAAATCTTTAAATGTTTGGTTTTCCCCTATAAGCTGTTCCCTGATCCACATTTCTGTTGTGGTGGTGTGCTGTTCCTGTTTTTATACAATGCCCAGGGCTGGATGAATGCTTTCCAAGTGTGGTTTCACCTGAGCCATTAAGTGAGCAGTTCTGTTCCTTTGCTGTAGTGTACCTCTGTAGGTGCAGCTTTTAAAGGTATTGGCCTTTTTTGTAGCTTTATTTATTGAAATGCTGCTCAGTTCTTGTCCCTCACTCTTAAATTCCTGTCCATCATTTCTTGAGATTCTTTCTTGCAGAGTTTTTTGCTCTGAATTGCAAGGATCGTTTTTATATTCAACGTTTTTGTATTTTCTTGGAATCAAATCCCTTCACTTGCCATGATGGTTGTTTACCTCCTGTTTTTACCTACACCTGCTGTCCTGCTGTTGGCTGCTGCAACAAAAACCCCCCAAAAAACCCCACATTTGCCAGGCAGCCTGGAGCCTTTCACAGTGCAGTAGCAGCAGCCACAGCCTTGACCAGGTGGGCTTTGTCCTCTCTTAAATCTTCTCATTTATGTGGGATAGGAAAGCTTTGTGCTACTGATGGCAGTCTGGAATTCTAATAGCTTGTAGCTTATTGGGTTTCTTTGGTTGGTTGTTGTTTGGGGTATTTTTTCCCTTCATTTTCTATATTGAACCATTATTCTACAGGTGAATAAAAACAGTAGGTTTTGCTGGGATCTACTCTGGAAAAGAAGGCTGATTGAAAACGTGGACACTTAATATACTTGGTTGTATTTAAATATCTGGTAGGTGCTTTAAAGTCCTCAGAAGGTCTTCTGGAAGCAAATTCCAAAGCTTAGAAATGTGAAGATTAGTCCTTCAGGACTTACTGATACTCACCAATTCTATCTGCCTGCCCTGTGCCTGACTAAGCACAGGTGAAATAGCAGAAATGGGAATATTTTGCTGAAGGGAGAGGTCGTGCTGTGTGAAATCCCTGGGGAGCTGGAGATGTGCTTTGCCTGGCCCCACACACCCCTCTGGCAGCAGCTGGAGAGCCTTCCCGGTGGGTCCTGTCCTGAACCACAGGGCTCCCCGGGCACCCGGAGCTCTTCCGAGCAGGAACTTCAGATTAAGTAGCATGTAAAGCATTTTCTATTCTTCTTCTCTAAGATCTGTACCGAGTCAAATCCTCTGAGCAAATAAAGACAGGGAGTGGGCTGAGCGAGGGCCTTCGCAGGCTGCTTCTATGAATTCTTTCTACCTCTTGTCGTTCATTGCCGGCGGCTGTGCCGGGAGTGGCTCCGGCCGTGTGGGAGCTGCCCTGGCCAGGCCGAGGTGCACAAACACCGGGTGGGGTTTGCTGGGCAGGCACGGGCACTCCCGGCCTCCCTGGGGATAAATGGAGTCGTTTGAGGAACCTGTGTTTGCACCCAAGTGAAGGAACTGGCGTTGTTCAGGTGGCACCGTGAGGACTCACAAACTCTTTCTCCTCATCCTCTCGTGCTGCCTCCAGTGTGGAGGAGCATCAAATCTCTCACAATTAATGTTCAAATAACGCAGCAATCACGGGGGGGGAGTTGGTTTTCCAACTGTGTCGGTGAGGGTTTAGGAAGGGAGAGATGTGGGAATGTGAAAAGCTGGGATTCTGCAGATCAACCCAGGTGTTTATCTAGAACAAAAAAAAATGTTACTGATTGCTACTGTGGTTGTGTGTAAGACTGAAATGCTGAAAGAAAACTGTAACCCTCCCACTCCGAGTCTGAGAGAGACCTGGCATTGGCTTTCCGAACACTTCTGCAACCTGAACCAAAAACCTGCTGTGGGAATGTAGACTTACCATAGAGCTGTGGAAGAAAACTTCAATCGTGTCACTTCTCTCGGTCTTCAGAGCAGTCAACATGATTTCGATGTAGGTTTTAGATTATGTATATATAAATCTGATTGAAGTACCAACAGCAAACCATAAATAAAATGTGGACTTAATTGAAGAACGGGCTAGTGGAGGCCTCTTGTGTTGAATTTATTAAAATGCAATATAACCAAGTTGTTGTGCAGGAGACTTGCTGTGATGAAGGTAGGGAAATAAGGCTGGGGTGTGCTCAAGTTGAGCCAGGTTTGCTGCTGCCTTTGCACCTCCTGTAGCACTCACAGACTGGTTTGATGGGGCTGCAGGGGCTGGAGACAAGCTGGGAACTTTCCTGGCGTCACCTTCATGCCTGTGAGGAGCAGAGGCTCTGGGAGTGGCAGCTGCTCCAGGGACAGGTGTCCTGTCCCATTGCAGGCCAAGAGGATCTGGGGGAGCTGCTGGGGAGCTGCTGTGACCCCTGTGCCTGCCACGTGCCTGTTGCTTTGCTCTGCCAGAGCGAGGGCCACCCCCCAAAGGAACCTGAGGTGGGTGCAGTGGAGAGCTGGAAACCTCTGGTTCCCCAGTGTAAATGAAAGTGGAAAACTGGCAAATTTCTGGGAATTTGTGGTACTAACATTAAATTTTAAAAACAATTTTAAAAAAGACATTATGGAAGCAGGTGACACAAGAGGTTCCAGCTTGGCATGAGGAAGAACATCTTTACAGTGAAGGTGGCAGAGCTCTGGAACAGCTGTGGAGTCTCCCTGTCTGGAGACATTCCAAATCCACCTGGATGCATTCCTGTGTCACTGCTCCGGGTCACCCTGCCTTGGCAGGTGGGTGGACTGGGTGATCTCCAGAGGTCCCTCCAACCCTGACTGTTCTGTGATCATGAGCTGATCCTTGGTATGGTCAGTCGATGCCACCCAGCTGAGTGGATGTGAGTGTGAATTCTCTGGACATCGATATGGTCGCAAAACGGAGAATTTAGGGCACACTTTGGGTGTATCCCAACAGATCATTGGGGGTGGGGAGCTGCTGTAAACTCGGAGAAGAAAGGTTTTGATGAAGACAGCAAAAATGTAAAACAACTCCCACAAATGTTTCTGTTGTCACATTGCTCTCTGAGAATTTGTTAATGCCACAGGACAAAAAAAGCCATTTTTTAATTTAACTTCTGTGGAGGCTGTAATGATATATTGATCACCCGACTCCCTGAAACCTTTTAGAATTTGGACTCCTGTGGTTTTTACATTAGCTGAAAATACAGCCCAAAGCATTTCCCTTGGATTTGATAGATACTTACCTGGGTAATTTCAGCATAACAGTCAGGGTCATTATCTTGCTGCTGGAACTTGTTTCCCTCCCTCCTTTTTGCAGAAACTCAATGCATGGGTTTGCTCTGGCCTTTTTTAAACTCACAGTTTCCTTGCATCTCCCTCTGCAGTTCCTCTCTGCCTACACCAGTGTGTAGCTGGCTGTGGACCCTCCAGAACTGCTCCCCCTTTCTGATTCCTCCAGGCTGGACACTCAGGATGGGAGATGGTGCTGTGGAAAGCCCTGGGGCAGTGACCTCCGAGTGAAGTACAGCTTCTGCTGAGGTCCTGGAAGGGGATAGTGATGTTAATGAGGGTTCTGGAATTTGTGATACCTGTTGATGTTTAAATAGCACTTGGTGCTTCTCAACACACCCTTTTAAAAGTATAAAGAAAATGCTGTTTGGTCTTTCAGCAGAAGGAAGTTTGAAGCCCTCCTAAAGGAAGGCTTGAGTGCTTCACTGGTACTGTATCTTGGTTAGTTGGTGTGGTTTTTTTTTTTAATTTTTCCTTTTAGCAAACAAAGACTTATACTGGAAATAACCTCTGAGAATTCTGCAGGAACACTTAACATCTTCCTTTAAAACAGTTTGCATCATTTCAAGATTTCTGTAACTGTGCTAATCTTTACATGAGGGAGCTTAATAACATAATAATCATCATTATTATTTTTGTTTTGCTAATGAGCATGGCTTTGGTTTTTAAGTTTGCCTGTATCTATAGTAGCTCATGTCTTCTGTACAGTATTAGGGTTGGGAATTGAGATGTTCCCCTATGGAGTGAAGTATCCTGGATATAAACCATGTAAGCAAATCGACTGAGTATTCTGTCATGCTGCTAAAACAGTTGGTTTGAGCAGGAGGTTGCTGATTATGATACACAATTAAAGCATAATTACAACACATTACATAATTACTCCCACAGCAGGGGGGGTGGAACCAGATGATCTTCAGGGTCCTTTCAACCCCAAACCAGCCTATGATTTCATACAATGAGTTGTGGGGGTAGAAGGACAAGACCACAGAAGGAACCGTGGGCTTTCTACTGAACGGGTGTTTATTTTGCTTCATTTACATTTGAAAGTGTTTTTGTGTTGGAGCTGCTTCAGTGGAGCCGGGACACCCGCCCACCTCACGTCCAGGTTTGTGCCCTCCTGTGATCAGCAGCTCCTCAGCTCCTGCTCCTCTGCAGTGTCCTGGCCTGTTTAATTCCTGATTTCTGCAGTGCAGATTCGGAGGGAGCCTCTGCCCTGCTCAGCTGAACCTGCTGCCTGATGCTCAGCCCACGCGGAGGACAAGGACTGGCTGAACTTCAGTCCCATTTTTGTTTTCTGTTCAGTGCTTTCACAGATCCTCCCAACCTGAAGTTAAGCTTGTTAAGAACTCACCTGTATATTTTTAATAGTATTTTTTAAAATTCATATTGCATTGGTAATTGTCTTCCCATCGTGTAAACTGTGGGAATTCACCCCTCTTCTACAGCTTAAATTGGGCCTTTGGTTTGGAAAATATATTTCTGTTGACTTAAGTTTTTCATTCAAGGTTGGTTTCTTTAAAGCCTTTCATTTTTTATTTATCTTACTCCCTCTTTCCTCATGTTTCTCTGTGAAATTCACAGACTTTTAGCACTGGAGGCGTTGGGGCTGGAGGATGATTTTGCCCCTTGAGTCTTCTGGTCATTTGCCAGGATCACGGTGGCTTTTTTAAGAGAGAGACTTTACTGGAATAGTGGTGGCAACTGGAGTTTGGTGGTGAAAAATCTTTGAAATCCTCATACTACTGTGTGAACTTAAGAGACTTCTGGCATTGCATCCTATATGTTTACATTAAATATGTTTGGAGCTGCATTATACCCTGTTATATGGTTCTTATTTATTTGTAATAATTTGTATAAATTACTCCTTAGTGATGGACTTGGTGCAGTGACCCTGTGGCTATGAACTCCTGTAGACACTGTCAGAGCCTGGAACAGCAGCAGAGGCAGCCAAGGGTCAGTAACCATCTCCCCCTTCCTGGGAAAATAGATGAGGTCAACAGACACAAATGTGATTGTAAACCACGGTTTTCTGTGAGTCCTTTAGGTGCGTTTAATGCAAATTGTTGTGGAACATGGAATTCTTCAGCTGCTCTGCTGATGGTGTTTGGGAGGAGTGTTACACTTTGGGCCCTGTAAGGAGAGCACAGGGACCCAAGAGCTTCTGACTTCAGGAACTTCAGACTTTGATGGAATTGGAGCCAACTTAAACAGAAACAAAACTTGCTTTGCTTTTTCTCCCCAGTGGGATCTGATGCCTTTCTTCAAGGCGTGGTTTGGGTTTTTTAAATCACCTCTCTCCCCAGACACACATGGCCAGCTCCAGTACTGGTTTCGTGGGTGGGTGGTGAAATTTTTCCCACTTTGCATTCCACTGGATTCCCACTAATGCAAGGCATACCCACACATGGAAGTCTGGCCCTTGGCACAGACTCCTCCAGCACAGCCAGAGCTGCTGCAGATCAACAGGAGCCCTGGCTTTGGGTGTGCTCAGACATGAAGCTTGAGCCCCATCTGCTTTCATTGATTTTTCCCTCGTAAGGCCAGTCCAGGAAAGCTATAAATAAAGACATTTTGCACTAAACTCCATTATTTTTCTCATTCCCTTACAAAAGCTGGCTTTTCACACAACAGCTGTTCTTACTATTCTGAGTTCACAAGAACACAGCTTCCTTGTGGACATCAGTGCTACTGCCCAGTTACTGCGGCACCTTGGAATATCCCATTGTGACCAATCTGCAAAGGGGAGATGTTGGAAGCTGTCTGCCCTTCCCAAAAACTGACAAGTAGAGGGGGCAGTCTGTGTCATACCTTGAATTTTTAGGCACCTTTTATTTGGCTCAAGCCTGACGGTTCCAAAATGAAACCCAAACCCTGCAGTGAGAGCAGCTGAAAACTTCCTAAGTTCTGCAACTCTCAAGCTTCCCCTGCCCCCAAAAGATAAAAATGGAAAACCATTATGTTACAGGTTATGAATTTAGGGAATTGAGCATCCCTTCAGCCAGATTCCCAAGTTTAACCACAGGATTAAATTGCTTTGTCAGGCCTCAGCTTCCACAGAACCAGGCCAACATCACACCAGGGCATAAGAGCATCCTCAGTAGTGTTACTCCAGCCTGCAGCACCAGCTTACAGACTGCAAGTGCTGCCTGAGAGAATCCCTGCTCTCCAAGGCAAGGGGAAAAAAAAACCAATCTCCACTCCCAACTTTCCATGTTGAACATTATCCCAGTTTTACCCCCACTGCAGCAGCAGACAGCATCAACTCCAGGCGAGCTCTGTGGTACAAATTTATTGTGTGGCCCGCAGGGTGGGAGCTCAGTTCTCCTTCTCCTGCACAGTCTTGGTGCCCCGCAGCCGCCCCGTGCGGCGCGCAGCGATCAGCCCGACCTTGCGTCCCGCGGGAGCGTCCCTGCGGATGGTCGAGGGCTTCCCGATGTGCTGGTGGTTGCCTCCTCCGAAGGGATGCTCCACGGGCTGTGAGGGGGGAAAGCACAACAGCAATGTAACCACAGACACTGATGGCCAGCAGAAACAGACTGAAGGGGACTAAGGAGTAACTGCTTCACTTTGCACGTGGTGCAGTCACCATCAAGTGCTGCTAATTGTCCCTGTGGCTGCACATTTATCTGGGAAGCTTCCCTCCCGGATATATGGCAGGCTCGTCTCAATATCCCAGACATCTTTTCTGAACTGTCAGAGGGGACAGGGATGACTCCAGACAGACTCACGTTCATGGCCACACCACGGACACGTGGCCAGCAGTTCCTCTTGGCCTTGTACTTGTGGTAGGCACGGCCGGCCTTCAGGATGGGCTTGTCAATACGGCCTCCACCAGCCACAATTCCTGCAGGGAATGGCAGGAATGGTGACACCCAAACAGAGCACAAGCCAGTACAAAGGAAAGCCAACACCAACAGTGACATCAGAGCTGAGCTACAGCCCTCTTTCTGATCCAATACACATGGGATTGAGCTTGCTTTCTCAAGCACTGCCCATTTTACTGCTAGGATTTCCTGAGCAACAACAAGTTTTTCATGTGAACTTGAACTGAATTAAATTGAAAGAGCTCAGGGGATTGTGAAGAACTTTGAGGTCAAATACCTACTTCTTCATGATTTACTGAGTTGATTTTACTGGAGTAACAGACTGGATTACTCACTCTGGTGTCTTCCATGCAGAGGCAGGTAAGTGTCACCAGCAGCTATCTCAGCTGTCAGTCAGGTGCACAACAAACCTGGTGCAGCCTCTGCTTCTTGGCAGTGGCTTTGTCATTCCCTGTCAGACCTCCCAGAACACTCCACTCACCTGACACCACCAACAGGCTCCCTCAGCACACCAAAAGTAAGAAATCAAAATGGCATTTTCCATGTAAGTCCTTCCCCAAGGATTGCAGATTTTACAGGCTGAGCAATTCCACTGCAGTCTGAGGACAATGAGCATCTATTTTTCTGTCCTCTCACTAGGTCAAACCTTCTCCAAATCTAGGTCAGCAGCATGCAAAAGTAATGCAGGTGTAAAATACAAGCCGGGCACCTGAGCACAGACTGTCCAGCCTGCACATGACACTGTTTTCAAGATGGTTATTAAAACTGGGGCCCTCTTTGGAGGATTCAGTGACAAGAAGCCCAGTGACAAGTTCACAGTGATTGTTCCTTACCCACAACAGCTCTGTTTGCAGAGGAAATTACTTTCTTGGAGCCTGAGGGCAGCTTTACTCTGGTTTTCTTGGTTTCGGGGTTGTGGGAGATGACGGTGGCGTAGTTCCCGGAGGCACGTGCCAGCTTCCCGCGGTCACCGGGCTTCTCCTCCAGGCAGCACACGATGGTGCCCTCGGGCATGGTGCCCACAGGCAGGACATTCCCGATGTTCAACTGGGCTGCAAAGAGCAACAAGAGCAGCCAGTGTCATGAGAGCAGCCACAGCTTCACTCGGGGCCCTGGGCTGGGGTTACAGCCCTGCTGAATACAGCAAGGTGGCAACACAGCCCCTGCAGCAGCAAGGTCCTGCACTCCAGCATCCCAAACTCCAGGAGTTGGGACAGTCCCGTCCCTGCCCTGCCCCTGCCCACCTTTCTTGCCACAGTAGACGAACTGGCCAGTGTGGATGCCCTCGGCGGCGATGAAGAGCTCCGTGCGTTTCTTGAAGCGGTACGGGTCACGGAAGGCGATCTTGGCCAGCGGAGCGCCCCGCCCGGGGTCATGGATGATGTCCTGTGGGAATGCAGAGCTGCTTTAGGGGGACACGGCCTCTGCCAGCATCCAAGAGCTTTGAGAACTAGGGGATGGTTACTCTGGGATGATTCTCAGCAATACCCCTTCCCAGGGGGATCTGGGTTTCCCCTCAAGATTCACATTTGATGTAATACAAGCTCCAGCACCCACATCCCATCTTATCAGAGAAGAAGTGAGGGTGGGGAGGCCCTGCACAGGCTGCCCAGAGAAGCTGTGCCTGTCCCATCCCTGGAAGTGGTCACAGCCAGGCTGGACAGGGCTTGGAGCAACCTGGGATAGTGGAAGGTGTCCCTGCCCATGGCAAGGGGATTGGAACTGGATAAGTTTTAAGGTCCCTTCTAAGCCAAATCATTCACTGATCACAGAATAATGCCTGGTTAAGAGCGCTGCTTGTAGCTAATTCTGTCTGAACAGCCTTATTCCTGGCATTCTGCAGGTATCCAGTCTTTCCATACTAGGAAATCCACTTTCGCTTTGCCCAACCACCTCTGGGCAGAGACAGAGCTGGGCACAGGCAGTGACTTCTCCATGAGTTTCCCCAGGATGGAAGCATTTCTAACATTCTGCAACCAGGTAAAACAAAGTTTTTGAAACCCCTAAATAACGATGCACAGACTTATTGTTTCTTTTACACTTGGAAAAACATGTCTGTTCTGTTCCTGAAGCACAGGGATTAAAATACCCAACCATGTATTTACAGACTACAGACAGGTAACTCTGACACATCCCTAAGCCGTGTCTGTCTTTTAGGACAGCTCATAAACCGTTGGTGTCAATTACTGACGTTTTTCCAACGCTGTTGGCCAAATCCCCTGTGTATTACCCAGTTTAAGTCAAGCCTTGCTACCTACCTTCCACCATCGCCTCAATTAGGTGAGGGTGAAGAAAATTTTCTCTACAACCTGAACGTGTCCGTGCTGTAAAACACTGAAGGGCTGCTCAGAGCATCCAACCAGTAGCACTGTTTGCACTCTAAAGTCCCTGACACCCAAAAAAGCACCTGCAGCACCTGTGAACCATTATCACACCCCAAATACAGGCACTGCCCTGCTCCTACCGCTCAAAACTAAAATGATGGATATCACTTGGCACTTCCACAGATTTGATTTTTTTTTTTTAATATGCAATCAACTACATGAGAAACTCCCAAGCCACGTTTCCTGAGGTACAGGGAATTCTTAGGCAGCATAAAACCACGCTGGTACTGCTACTCTTAGCAAAGCTCCAGTAGAAAATCCTACTGCTGGCTAAGGGTGCCCTCTCTGTTGAGACGGTCTCATAAACCTGAAAGAGTTTAACTTTTTAGCGAATGTGATCTATTTATGAACAGAGAAACCTGAACCCGGAACAGCTGGGATAAGGGCGAGCCGAAGGGCTGCGGGCACCGCTGGCAGCGCAGGAGGAGCGGAGGGAGGCTCGGGCACCGCCGGGACGCGGTGCCGAATGTTCCCCCCGAGCAGGGGACCCGCGGCCGCCCGTACCTTGACGATGCCCTTGATGTAGCCGTGCCGCTCGGCGAAGTCCACGGCGCGCAGCTTGGCCGGGCCCTTCCTGTGCTTCACGTGGGCCCGGAACACGGAGCCCGCGCCTTTCCTCTGCCCGCGGATGACACGGCCCATGGCGCCCTGGGGGACACGGGGACAGCTCAGCGACACCCCCGCCCCTGCCTCGTCCCCACCCTACCCCTTCCCGCGGCCGCCCAGGCGCGGATGGCGGCGGATGGGAGCGAATCGGGATCGGGACCGCGGCCGCCCCGTTCCTACCTCACTCCGGCCTCCCCGGGAAAGAAGGAAGCGCCGACGTCACGGGCGCGCCGAGGCCCTTCCGGCGTGGTGACGTCACGCGGGAAGGGGCGGAGCCCTGGCTGTTCCCTCACGTCTTCCGCCACCGAGCCCGGGACGGGCAGGAACGGGGGAAAGGCACAGCGAGACTCTGGGAGCTGGTATGGACAGGGACACCGGGACAGCCCCGGGATAGCCCCGGGATGGGGCAGACACGGGAGAAAGGGAAAGGCACAATGAGGCTCTGGGAGCCGCCACGGACAAAGGGGAGTACTCATCCCAAGGGATCGGGATAAGGAAGGGCCAGGCTGTGCAAGGGGCTGGAATTTGGATGCGGCCGTGGAATGCAAGCCAGTGCATTTACCGCGTAAAGAAGAACAAATAAAGGCTACGTTCGCAAAGTTGTCCAGTATCTCACAGCTTGATTTTGCAACATTAAAAGCGGCGGCAAACAAAGCCCAGTCTGAAACACTCGGCATGTGTTTCAGTGGATAATAGAAACAAAACCTATATATTATATATAAAAGTGGAAAATGGATGATTTAAAATGTTACCTAGCAGTGATTGCTGTCTCCGAGCAGCGTGGTTCCACGGGAAGCTCCGCGGGGCTGTTTTCCCCTCGCTCCAGACCCGCAGTCCCGATCCAGGCGGGAGCCGGGGCAGTGCCGGAACCGGGGCAATTCCCATCCTGGGACAGTTCCCATCCTGGTATTCCAGGACCTGTTTCTCTGTGTCTTAAAACGCTCCCTGACACAGTGCGAGGGACCAGGGAGGAAGGGGGTGGAGGGGGGCTCAGAGTTCACGGCTCCACTTCTCCAGGGCTTTCTTCACAAAATCACGGATTGGATTATGCTGGAAAAGACCTCTGAGATCGTCGAGTCCAACCTGTGACCGATCATCACCGTGTTACCCAGATCAGGGCACTGAGTGCTACCTCCAGTCTTTCCATAAACACTTCCAGGGACAGTGACTGCACCACCTCCCTGGGCAGCCCATTCCAGTATCTAATCATACCTCCTGTGAAGAAATCCTTCCTACTGTCCAACCTAAACCTCCCCTGGAGCAGCTTTATGTCCCCTCCTCTGTCCCTGGTTACCTGGGAGAAGAGACCAGTCCCCACCTGGCTACCCCCTCCCTGTCAGGCACTTGTAGAGAGCAATAAAGTCACCCCTGGGCCTCCTTTTCTCCAGGCTAAACGTTCCCAGCTCCCTCAGCCTCTCCTCACAGGATTTGTGCTCCAGACCCTTGCCCAGCTCTGCTGCCCTTCCCTGGGCTCACTCCAGCCCCTCAATGTCCCTCCTGAACTGAGGGGCCCAGAATTGGACACAGCACTCGAGGTGTGGCCTCACCAGTGCCCAGTACAGGGGGAGAGGCATGCACTTTAAACCCCTTGGGGACTGACAGCTCTTGTCTTGGGATCTCACATAAACAACCAGGGACCCTGAGCTAAAAGCTGCCATGCTAAATCCTTCCTTAATTACCTGGACCAAAAATGCTCTTTGTAGGACGAGGCTCCAGCCATCACAGATACAGCTGGATCTGTAATAATCAGACTGTACTGTGCAGTTTAAGAGCTGTAGCTTTTGGGTGAAGAAGTAACTGAAGATAAAACCCCTGCAGGTGCTGTAAGCTGCCTTTGCCAGATTTTAGTCAATATTAATTAGAGCATAATTGAGAGATACAGCAAAGCACAGGTAATTGTCTTAGTGTTCCTAATCAACTTGTGCTTTGCCCTGCAAGGAGAAATGAAAAGTGCCTTAACTTCTTTAACAGCCCACCAGGTCTTCTGCATCAGAGGCCACTTTTCCAGAACAGGTCACTGCTGATGACCCAATTCACTGAAGATGGACTATTTAACCTTGTTTGACTCACTGGAAATTAGGAAAAGCTCATCAGCCCCACACATGTCATTGCCCCTCTCCTTGCATCCTATGCATCCACCAGGTCTTGAGAGAGGAGCTTTCCCAGCACAGCCTTCCTGGGACTGGTGGAACTCACCCTCCCACAAGATGCAAAAACACTTGATGCCAAGGGCTCAGTGCCGGGATTCTTGTCGGATTCAGCCCGCACAGGTAAAAGGATTATCATGGCCAGGAGTCCACCCTGCCCATCTGCTGGAGGTCACTGCCCCTCACAGAGGCAGTGTGACAGCTGCTCATCCTGCACCCCACCTGATAGCTCAGTGCAGGATGGCAAACTGTCACCTCCTTTGGTTTACACTGAGTTTACGTTCATGCTGAGTGGTGACATCTCGAGACACTGATTTATGGTTCCTGTGGCAGAAGGAGTCTGGTTAGTTTTTGCTGCTAAATATGACAAGAGACGGGTTTCTAAGGAACTACCTGAATTTCCAAATAATGCTCATAAACCCAGCAAATTACATTGGTCACTCCTCTTTCATGTTCTTAGTAAGGACTTAGCAATCAATTACGTAAGAAGTAGTTGTGTAATGATTTAGTACACTCATTAGTTTTATTATCCTGTATCAACTATGCTTTGTTTTCATTTTATTGTTATTTAATTTGTGGTGCAGTCTTCACACTGCTGTCATCGTCTGTGAAGCTGCAGCCTCCTGGTTCTATCTTGGGCTTGGGCAGCTTCTTCCCTGTCCATGTGCTGCTGCAACACGAGGGTAAGGCTGGAACTGGGATCATCCCTAACTCCTCCCTGCCAGCTTTTTGGATGTCCTGAATATGGGTAGAAATGTCTGTTCAGAAGAGTGTGAAGAGTTCTGAGCTCACCATCATCATATCAGAGGCTGTTTCAGCCTTCCCTCCCAGTAGTGCTGAGTGGTTGTCACCTATTTTTGTCACCACAGGCTGTGTTTATGCACACCTCAGGATCAGAGCATGCTGCTGCCCAGGGCCCCAGTGCTGGTATATCCAAGCCGACTCTTAAGTATTTTTCCATCAGGGAAAACCAGGAGGAGGCTGGGAATAGTATGCATCTAGGTCTCTATGCACTCAAGATTCCTTAGGATGCACAAATGAATGCAAAATCCTGAAAGCCTTCAAGTTTTCCAGCCTAGATGGCATTTAGAAATCAGAGAAGAAATGCAATGAGATGACAGAACTGCATTATGATGATGTAATTTTAGAATTGATTTCTTCTTTTATAAGAGACAACATCAGTTAACACTTTCATCATCAAGGAATAACAACATTGTATTACCTGGCCCATCCAAGCACAGACTGAACTCAAAATAAGGTTAATTATTTACTGTAGCTGTGCCTTCAAAATTAAAGGATCCAAAGAAATGCAAGCACGTTGTTTACCTTGGATGGCAATTAAAAAAATACTGCCCAGGTTTGTCAGAACAGTGTGCCTTTGTGTTGTGCCCTAAGAATCTCAGTGACAAAGAAATACAAGTGTTGAGGACTACCAGTGATCACAATTCTCTTAAACTTTGAGGAGTGGAGGTGATGCTGTAAAGAGCCCCCCAGTCCCTGGGCTGATGTCATCTCCCAAATCCAATCTGTGGCATATTTCTCAGCATGAGGAGGAGGTGGCAGTGCCAGAGCTACAGCAGGACAAGCCCATGCTGGGCCAGACAGTGTGAGCCATGGGGTACTGATGGCAGAACAAAAGCAATACAGGTATTCCCTGGCATCGCCTACCATCAGCTGCTGTGCAGCAGCTGCTCTCCTGCAGCTTTGAGCCCTGAGATTTTTGCCTTCAGGACATCATCCCTGGCAGCTGTATCCTGCTTTTGGCTGGAATAGAGTTAATTTTCTTCCCAGTAGCTGGTACAGCGCTGTGTTTTGGTTTCAATATGAAAACAATGTTGACAGCAACAACTAAAACATCAGTGTGTTAAGCAGTGCTTACTTCAAACCCAGGACTTTTCTGTGCCTCATGCTGTGCCAGTGAGGAGCTGTGAGGGAGCAGGGCCAGGACAGCTGATCCAAGCTGGCCAAAGGGACATTCCTCACCATCGAGTGTAGTGTCCAATATATGAACTGGGGGGAGCTGGCTGGGAGGGGCTGACCACTGCTCAGGGACAGGCTGAGCAACTGTACTGTGCATCACTGGTCTGTTGTGGGGTTTATTCATCTCTCTTTCCCCCATTATTATTGTTGTTATCATTTTTTACTTCAAGTATTTATTTCAAGCATTGAACTGTTCTTATCTCAAACCATGAGTTCTTCCTTTTTTCAATTCCCCTCCCCATCCCACAGAAGCCGGAGGTGGGCGAGTGAGCGAGCAGCTGCTGGTACGTAGTTGCCATCTGGGATTAAACAACAAGAAGCTGCTTTGCTCTAAGACATTACAGCCTTTATCAGTCTCACTGCCTCTCTGCCAGGAGTTACAGCTGGTGGGAAGAGGAGCAGAGGCAGGGACACTGTGCTGGAATTCTCTGGCCAAAGCCTATTTTTCCACCAGTACTCAGGCTGTGCTGGAGCTGGGAGCGTTTGCCTGTCTCCCTGAGGATTCTCTGAGCCTGGAGCAAGCACAGGGCTGCCTGGATATCCCAGACACATCCTGCACATCTGCACAGATCGGGGTCTGAGGCTCTCAGGAAGTCTTGGCCTCATGTGCCTCCCAGGCACAGGAATCCTGATGGAAGTCTGATGGTGCTAGGCAAAATAGGCTGTGCTTCCAAAGCACGGCTGCAGCACATCACAGCCTGATATTTTGGCAGCAGCTTCATCCTTTGGCTGCTTCAACTACAACTCTGAGCTGAGCTGGCTGAGCCATGGCCCCACATCCTGATTCCCGGGCAGTAAACACTTGGCAGCAGGGAAGCACCCGTGCTGCTGGGCAAGGCCAGGTCTGCTATCTCCACAGCCACTTCCATGGGACTGTGGCTGCTGGAGCCCATCCCTCAAGCATTTCCCCTGGCTGGCAGATTTGCTGGGATAACAGAGAAAGGATAAAAACTACTCCTCTGATTCTGGAAGGGCTTTGGCAGAGCCGTGGGTGCACCTGCATAAATGCACGGTGGGAACAAGTCAAGGGTGTGTTGCCTTAATTAATCCTTTCATGACAGTCACAAGCTAATTTGCTGAAGGTTAATTGCACTGTAAATAGCAAAAGGGGTGGTGTTCTGCTTGCAACAGATGGCAGCCACCAAGAAATTTTGATGAGATTGCTGTTTGGAAAAGGGGGAAAACCAGCAAGGTTTCTCTAGGACCCTGCCTTGAAAGGGAACTGAGAAGGGAAGCCCTGGACTCTGTGCATCTTTTGAAAGGGAAGGAAATAAAGAATGGCTGTAAGTGTTTTCTCTCTGGGAATGGTATGCTACTAGGAATATAATCCTGACCTCCTTTAGGTAGGCACTTACCTCTATGGCCTTACTGACCTCCTGGGGGCTTTGCCTGGGATTAGGAACTGACACGTGGCCTCCTGCCAACCTGCAGTGTCATAGTTCCAATCTGCAAAAATAACACACCTGCTAATCTCAGCAAACACCCTCGGGGAGACCCCATCACTGCTGCTCCAGAGCAGGGCACAGGGACACTGCTGCCACTGAGGCAAGGGAAGGGCCACAGACAGGAGCTCCTGTACTGCTGAAAGGGCAAAGCCTCATCTCGTGCTCTGCATCCAGAAAAACTCCTTGGACTCCTAGGAAACCTCCTGGGCCTGCAGTGTCCTGTATCTAAAAGCAAAGGAGCCCTTTGTGAGGATACCCTCTCAGCAGCCCCTCCGTATCACCCTCAGCATCCTGGTGGGGCACTGTCTGCATTCAACACTCCTGGCTTTCCAGAGAGAAAAATCCCTTTCCAGAAACACCACAGGCCTCTGTTCCACTGACTGCTCCCAAAATAAACACCTTTGCTCTCTCCAGAGGAATTTATCCTGAAAGGATCAGCTTCTGTTTGCTATCATGAAATAAACAGTCTCCCTCAACTGTACCAAGTTCCCTAGCCTGTCTCATTCCTAAAGCCTGGAGGGAGTTCCAGGGAAATTACTTGAGCTTTCCCTTCTGCTCTTGCGTGAAGCAGATGAGGTCCCTGACCGCATGACAACCACTTCATTATAATTGCAGCTCTCCTCTAAACCTTCCCTGTAAATACAGCACAGGGTGACCTGGAAGGAAACCATGCTCTTTACAGGGTCTCCTGTGCTTGCAGATCATAAATTGCAAGGCAAGGATTTAGGTAGAAGAATCCTTGCCGAGTCCCCAGCCTGCAGGCTCATCCCGTGTTCCCTTTTGAGTTATTTACTGTCTTCATAGACCTGGCACCCCCCTGACTTTGGTAATACCCCTGGAATTCCCTGGGCTTGCAGAGGTGTGGCAAAGACACTGCCCGGGGGCACAGGAGACTCCGGCTGTGCCAGGGCGGGATTTATCACAGAAGCACGGGAGAAAATCGAAGCAGAGTGCAGAGAAAAAAAGGTCAATTGGGTGACTGTGCCCTGTGCCCCAAATGGGAGCTGCCTCCTGCACAGCCCGGGCTCCCCAGCACGGAATGGCTTTGCAGGCGTTCCCTGTTATTCCCGGGTAATGACAGGCTGGATTCCCCGGGAGAGGGGAGACCCAGAGCCGCAGAGGTGGAAAATCCCAATCAAAACAAAGCAATTTGCACTTCACAGACGGGTTTAGCACTGCTCATTAATTAGGTTCTGGTGACCTCTAGAGGCCCTGAACCCAAAGCTCCTGATTTCTGCGGATCTTTCCTGAAACAATGAGCACCAGAATTCTGCTTTATTTTAGTTTCAAACCAATATTCCTTTTAGCCTTAGCGAGGAAGGCATTGAAAAACCGTAATTGATTATAATTCTTTACTTGTTATTCTTTTCCTCCCACTAAACATGGTAATAATAATTCCCTGTGTGCACAGTAACTGTGGTAGGCATTGACATTTTAAAAAGACATTTACTTTGTGCATTGTCAATAAGAGAGAAACTACTTCTCTCCTGTATCTCTAAGGATATTCATCTAATCACTGATCCTGGAAAAACTGCCCACCTCTCTGGTGAGATAATCCCTTGTTGCTTCCAAGCATTTAAGTTGGGTGAGTTTAAGATGCAGGGTTAGGTGTGAGTTGGAGAGTTTACAGAACACAGCCTTTTGTGCACCAGTCCTTGCAAGGCACAGCTCAAACCCTGTGCTGGTCCTCTCCCACTGGAGTATGACCATCTTTGCTGAAAAATTATTCTCAGCTGCAAACAGGGGGAAATTGAAAATCCACCAGATTCGGGGCTAAGCAACCCTGTATGTAGGAAAATTACCTTCTGCCTGTACTGTAAAACAACAATAAAATTGCCTGCAGGGAAGAGTGATGCAAGAAAATGGGTAAGAAAATAAGTGGTTTTTTACTCATACATCTGGATCAGCTTATTTTTTTCTTAATGAGATAAACAACAGGGGCAGCTGATGGAGAAGGGGAGAAATTCAGAGCCAAATTTCTGTCCTCTTGAACAGCTGAGATACAGGATTGAAATCATACCAAGGAACTAAGAGCATTGGAAGGAGACATGGAAGAGAAATGAGACCCTGGCCAGAGAGAAATTGGGGAGTTAACTGAGAGAGGCTTAAAGCCATGGAGAAGCTTAGCAAGAAACAGAAAAGCTGGAGGAGGTGAAACATATCTGCAGCAATGCACAACTCTTCAGCAAACTTGCAGGGATGTGTGGGAGACCTCCTAAAGATTTCTAATTTAAGAGCACCCAGCTGTACTTCCAGATTTAGTTATTAGTTGCTTTTCCTACGCAACAACCCCCTCCAAAAAAAAAAAAAAAAAAAAGGAAAAAAAAAAGAAAAAAAGAAAAGAAAAAAAAAAAAGGTTTTCTCATCATATTTCCTAATGGACCTCCTACCAACACTTTAATGGCAACATTTGTTTGGTGACAACATTCCTGGAGGCTACAGCTGGGGCAGTTTGTGAATCCATCTTAGAAACCAAACACAATAGCACAGGATTCTCTCTTGCTTGATAGATGTGACCCACAAGACAGAGGAGAAGTGATGTTTTGGTAATAATTCTTTGTTGTTGTTTTCTTATGGCATAATGATGGATAAGGTTTCTGAAAAAAGAAAACCTAATTATTTTCTTGGGGGGTGTTTTCTTTTTCATATTCTCTTGCTTTGTTCTTCTCCTTTGCTGTGTAGGCAATAGAGCTAAAGGGATTTCATGCCTCAAAACAGAAAGGAATTCTGAGCTACTGAAGGGAATTAAAAATGGAGGAAAGGAGACAGGTTTAAAAATGGATTATAAAAGAATTTTTATTCAGACTGTGTAAAAACTCTTCTGAGACTGATTGAATCAAAACTCCTGAGAAACACATGGGAGAAAAGCTCAATTTGTTAAATATCTGCATTCTCCTCTATCTTCTAAGTGCAGCCTACAAAACTAATTTGATTTTGTTGGTCCTCCGAGAAGTCCTTTAGCAAGAGAAGCTGGGGGGTGGGGAACCTCTCTTTTTTGATATTTGCGAGATAAAAAGAAACCCAAGCTCTAAGGCCACTTGCATAAGCTTTGTAAAGCTCTCTGAATTAAAAAAGAAAAAGCATTTCTTTTGTAGTTGCCAAGAAATGCTGGCTCCATATAGTGCACAAGCATGTTTAAATTACACAGGTTTGTTGGCTGGATCTTTTGAGCAATAGTGTCACAGTGCTAATCACAAAATGACAGGTACTTTTCATGTGGACTTTTTCTGGGTAAAACTTTTGAACTTTTCTAATCTCTTAACTGAAAATGAGGACAAAATATTGCTCCCACCTTGTTTCCAAATAGTGGTTTTCCTTCCCTTTTTCAGAGACAAGAGAAAGAATAAAAGGAAAGAGGTGAGAAGGAAAACAAACATAAAATGGGAAAATAGAGAAGTAAAATTCCTCCTCCCTCCAAGTAACTGCTGGGTTTTTTTTTTTTTTTTTTCATTAAATATGCCATTACATTCAGGATTTCCATTTCCAAATGGGAAAAAAATGCAACTGGCTCCAAATGTAAGAACAATGCTTGGGGGCAGGCCTAAAGTGAGCAATAAATCAGAGCAGAAACTGTTTTGCTTGGGGAACACATCATGATTAGATCATAAATAATCCTCTTCTCTTCTATACAACATAAAATAAACACGGCTGTGAGCACGGGCACAGGTCGGTGCACAGACACGTTTGTTTGTTTGTTTGTTTGTTTGTTTGTTTGTTTGTTTGTTGGTTGGTTGGTTGGTTGGTTGGTTGGTTTGAGCACTCAGCCCCCTCTCCCCAGGGCAGTTCTGTGACAGCACAGGAGGTGAAGGGCTCTGGCAGAGGGGTCGATGAAATGGTGTCAGCTGAAAACCTCATTAAATGCGAGCAGCAGAGCCAGGCATGCAGGGAGCACCCAGAGATGTCACCAGGAGGAAGCAACCCCTTGGCCAGCAGGAAACTCTGTGTACCGGTCCCTGCAATAAAATACTGTTTGTTTTTTAGTAATCCTGGCAGTCACAAAGTATTTGTTTTTCTGTGGCAGGATCACGTCATGGAGGAGGCTGTGCTGAGGGAGAGGCTTGCCAGGGTGTCTTCCCAATTCTCAACCCAGTCTCAAGTACAAGGTTTGTTTTCTTCATTTTGGGCCCTGTTGCTGGCCTTGCAGAGTTTGCCCTCTCAACATGCATGGTGGTACTATTTTATTATTATCATTATTGGTGGTACTAAATTATTGTTATTTTTATTATTCTTCTTCCTTGTCCATCTGAACATTTACTTAGAAATTTTTAGCACCAGAAGTGAAAGGGTTTTTTTCCTTTAAAGACCCCTGAGGAAAGGTGGCTTCAGTGTCTCCAGGGATGCGTCCAAAATTCAGCACAGGTGAACCCGGGGTGACACACACAAGTGGGAGCAATGCTTGGACAACTGCTTTCCCTACCAGTCCTGAGGAACTTTCCAAGATTGAAACAATTCAATTCCAAACAAGTCTGAGGTATCTAGAGGCATCCTGTGTGGGCCAAAGCTCTTTTCCAGGGGGAAAAGCAAATCCATCTACCTTCCAGCAGAACTTGCCGGGATCTGTGTGGCAATTTCCTCCCTCTTAGATCTTCCAGTGAATTTTTCCATGACAGGGATAATCCAAGCTAATCACTTCCATTTGACCCAGTTTAATCACCACCTTCCCGAAATGGAGTTAATAGGCACTTAATGCTAAACAAGTGAGGAGGATGGTTCATAAAAGAGCTTAGAAAATCACTCTTCTGTTCCTAACACACTCCTTTTTTTTTTTTTTCCCTTTTAATTTGTTACCCAGAGTTGGTAACTTCTGAGGCCTAAACCACAATACATCTTGAGCTCACTAAGCTAAAAATACTGACTCACCAATCACAGCATACTAATGAATCCTCCACAGGAAAAGTAATCTGTCATTTCCCTTCCCACAGGAACACGCACAAGTGGTTAAATAGCTGAAGATTTTGTACAGCCTCTCTGCCTGTGCCATTGTACCCTGAGATCTCAATTCAGGTAGTGGAGGCACACACTTCCTTTCTTTCAGGAATTATTTTTTGGCATATTATTCCACGTCTGTCATTCTGCAGCAGCACTAATTTTAATTTTGCTTCGCAAGTGTGACAGCATTTATAGAGTCTCTGCTTTTGAGATGGTTCTGGGTTTATTCTTTTAGCTACATGTCAGAAAGCAGTGGGAGCAGGGTGCTCTGCACAGCAGATGGGCAGTGCCCTCCCTGCCATGCTCCAGAGCCAGGCCTGGTGCTCCCAGCTGCCAGGATGGGGGTCCCAGGTTGGGCTCCTTAGGGCTTTTATACACTCAGGGCCTTGGAGACCCCCCAGCAGGGCAGCAGTGCTGTCCTAATTAAAGCCAAAACCTGCTTATAGGTGTAGACTATTCAATATTGCCACTTTTGTCATGTCTCTTGAAATCTCCTGTAAGCAGATTTTCAGTACTGCTTGTTTTTTATTTCATTGCTTGTTTGGTTAGAGTTCAAATGTGGATCTTGGAAATTGTCTTCACTGCCTGGAAAAATCTCACATCTAATGACTGTAAATCCCTAGTGGATTTACACAGCAACAATCTCAACTGGCTGTAGCCTTCTCATCTCTCACTGATGACACCTTCATCCTCTCTGTCTCCAACACCAAGGCTGTTCTTCCACTGAGGAAAGGATCTTGGGATCATCAGTGGGTAGAGTGCATTTTCTCTGTTCAGCCTTGCCATGGGTCTGCAGTGAGGGGGATCTGGTGCTCACACAGATACCCCACCAGGAGGATTCCCTCCTGCCCCAGCCAGCGGCAGCAATCACAGAAGTGCTGGCAGTCTCCACTCTTCCTGTTGAGTAATTCCTGGCTTCCTGCTACTGAAAACATGTCATTCATGGCAATGTGGTGGTTTAAGGCAGAGTCTCGGATAGCAGATGTTTATCTTACCACCCCAAAACCTCTTGTGTAATATTGCTGTCTTCCCCCAGGCCAGCGAGAGCGAGGATGCAGGATTCAGGGGCAGCTCCAGCACTGGTCCTGGCTGTGCATTCTTGCTGGGGGGGCCATTGCCAAGGAATGGGAAACCGTGGAGTTGCAGGGCTGGGCTCTGATTGACATCGATCCTGAAAAACGATTGCTTAATAAACAAACAAACAACCAAAGGAGGCATGCTATCCCCAGGAGCACTGTTTGCAGGGAAGTGGGTTGCTTGCAGAGCCTCACTGCCATCTAGCTTGTGAGGTTGCTCTATATTTAGCCCTTCGAAACTTTCCAGATAAGAATTCCCTTGATGTGAACTGAAACCTTTGACCACCACAAAACACACAGGAAGGCTCCATGTCCCCGGTTCCTCCCTGTTGCTGCAGGACAGCCCTCATACTTTGTGACTGAATCATCAGGCTCCCAGTGCTAACACCCAGGCTCCAGCAGCCTCACCACACAGGAGGCAAACAGGACACGTGTTGGTTTAAACCTGACAAAGCAACACTTGGATTTAGGTCAGGCACAGCAAACAGGAGTTACTTGTATGCTGCACCTGGCTCCCGTTCAAACCCAGAGCCTGATGAATTCACACCAGCCCAGACATGCAAAGAGGCATCTGCCCTTCCCCTTTCCAGAGATTTCTGCTCAGACAGAACCTTCAGCTCCTCACTGCTGTGCCCCCACAGCTGCCCCCCAAAGGCTCCCTGGCTCTAGGGAGCACAAACACTGGTGTTGCTCCTGCTCTGAGCACAAGCTGCAGAATTCCCTGCTGGCACATCTGCTGGGACTGGCTCATCTGCCACAGCTGGGGCACGAAGCAGGCAGCAGACAGTGCAACAGCTCCAGCTGCACATCCCAAACTGCCCAGACTGTTCAGCTTGGCTTCCTGCAGGACTGTGAACAAGAAAGCCTCTGCTGGACCTCACCCCTTCTGATGGGCTATCAGGACTCACAGGGCATTCAGCCTTCATTTGAGGATGGTGAATTCACCTTTCACCCCAGTGGTCTTTTAGCCTTTGTCTTTCACCTCACAGTTCCTTTATCCCTTCCCATTTTCCCCTGGCTGCTGTCACTTCCTGGTGGTAGAAGCAGGCTTTAATTTTCATTCCAGAATTGGCAGAGGCTTTTAACTCTGGATTTGTAGAAGCTTCAGTTTCTAGTACCTTAACTCCTTGTTCGCTGGTTGTTGGAGTTGAATTTTGTACTTTCTTATCTTTTTGCCCATCTCAAGGCCCCTTAGTGCAGCTTACTTTGCATTAATGAAGTTATGGACAAAGAATATTAATCTTTCGATTCATTTAACTTCATTATTCCACAATAAATGCATGGTTACACATTTATAGGGATTACATTTACTTATATTTTATATACAAAATAGAGAATTACAAATATCACACATAAAATATGATTAATTTAGCCATAAATTAAAGCCATAATTTAGCCATAAAGAATTTCTTGGCTTTGCCAGTTCCTGATGGAAAAGAGATTCAGTCAGTCTGAGACTCTAGTAACCTCACCTACAAATTTAAGACTGACTTGGTTGTAGGAGATTACTTTTTATGGGATCACTTGGGATTAGGCAGCATCTTGCATGTATTGTCAGGCTGTACCAGAAACCAATTTAGCACAGCTCTATTTGTTCTTCAGCTTCTACTCAAAGTTTAACTTGTATACGCCTCAATCTTGAAATTATTTTAAATGTTTCTATTAAAAACATATGAGAGCGAGGCACAGTTGACTGCAGAGTGACTTCTCTGAGACATGTCCTAAGTGCTGGGATTCCTGAGCAGCTTCCAGGCTGTTCTGAAGGGAAACACAGCTCCTCCCCACAGCACACATTCCCCTTGGCCTCTGCATCCATATGGTCTGGAAGGCCAAGATCACAGAATGCAATGACTGTGGTCTTCCCAATTTTTCTCTGCTCAGTGCTTTAAAGCAATTAAATAGTCGGGGTTTTCTTCACATTTCTAATTCTATGTTGGTTCTCATATGCTTGGGCATCCCCTCCTTAGCAGCCAAAGTAACTTCCCAGCCCTGGCATTTTCAGTGCATGTCTGGAATTCTGGAATGGAGCAGTGAATTTGGACCCTAATCGTCCTTGTATGCTGCAATTGTTGATTTGGACACAATCGGTTCTTGCCTTTTCTCCATAAATAGTGTATTTGTATCAAAATTAAGAATCCTGCTGGATATTTTTAGTGCAGGTTCCATGGATTTTGGCTTTTTTAGAAAAGATGGGGGACTCTGAGTTCTTCATTAGGCAGCTCATTGTCTGTACAGTTGCCATACATTAAAGGAGCTGGAATAACACTGGCGCAATATCCAGTTTCACCCAAATGAGGTTGCTGAGCAGGATCCAGATCTGTATCCAGAGAAGGCAAACACAGTATTTAAACAGAAACAAAGCCTTCGATTTATTTCATTATTTACTAAGTGCTGCCATGGTGCTCAGTGCTACATAAACAATCCCTGCCCTGGGTTATTAACACTACCAGGCACAAGCAGGTTCAAGGCTCAAAACACCTTACATCAGATATTCCCAGGGCAAAAGCTTTAAGGACAAGTTAAAAGGAAAAGGTATCTGTAGAGGGATCCTGTTAATGAAATCTCAGGCTTCAAAAATAGCTGTGTGTTCCAATAAGGAGAAATTCACATTTGAGCACCCAGCCCTCCACCCATCCCGTATAACAACCCCTCACTGACTGTTGCTGTGACACAGTTCTGCCCTGTTGAGTGTGTCAGTGATGCCAGCCTGGCCTTTTCTTTGTGTGACAAGGAACATTCACCCCTCCAGCAAATATGGAGAACTTATAGGAGATCAGATTTTGGGGCTTAAACTGCATAATGATCCCATAAATAGGGAGAATGAGAAGGTTTTGGTCTTCGCTCTGGAAATGCTGGGGAGTCACTGCAGGGTCCCCTGCACGTGTTGACAGTGAGTGGGCAGTAAAATGGAAAATGTTGTTCTGAAGGAAAGAAAGGACTGTTAAAGGGCTTGTCTTTAACTCTAATAGATGGACTAAAGGAGACAAGCTATTGGGAGGCACCTCTTAGAAGAAAAGGGAATATTTTACTTCAAGATAACTTAAATGCATTACAAATTCTTGAGAAAGGCTGGGAAAATTGTTCTTAAACACATCAGGTTGAAATAACCCCAAAGGTATACAATTCCTTGATGAAAACATCAATGAGTATTTAAAAAATTGTGTATGCATGCTTAAGTCAGTGAAGATTACATCTTATGTAAGGCCACTTAAAAGACAGAGCTCTCACAAGAATTACAAATTATCCAGGGCCCATGAAAATCATCCTGGTTTTAATTACAACATTAAAGACAAATCCACAAAATTGTAACTTCTGCTGGCATGGCAAGAAATCATTATAAATCTGGACAAGGGATCACACAGAAATTGTAAGTAATGACTGTGAGAGAGATTTCAGTACTAGCTATTTTTGTCTTTAGAAATGTTTTTAATTTCAAAAAGTCATTAGCACTTCTGCTAAGCAGGATTTCTTAACATAAACTGTCCTTAAAAGGACACTGTCAGCTTCCAACTAGTCCATTTTTAAGAAGAATTTTAAAGATGTTTCAGTACATGAATCCCTGGGGTGATGCCTGTCCTTTTATCACAGTATTTTACCCCTTTTTTCCCTCTGGTGCTTTACCTTGCCCTTTTGCAGCATCAAAGACACCACATAAGCTCAGGAAACCAAAAAATAGGGAAGTGAAACTGAGAGCTTGGAAAGCACTGTAAAAAGCTGAAAACAAGCCAGAGGAGCTAAACAAAGAACTGAAAAGGTACATCTTTACTTTTCAGTTCCAGATATTGTTCGGAAAAGAGACAAAAAATGTCAGGTAGTGATGTCCTTGTATTTCAAAGTTTAATTACAGTCAATATTGCAATAAAAAAAAGTAGAAAAATGTACAAAATTTAAATTATCTTCTGATATTAAGATGACTTTGAAAAAATATTTTTTAAAAGGCAAAAATTCAGCCAAAGCAAGAGTTCAGCATGTTGTAGAACAGGCATGCAATAGAGTTCCTCTATCCTGGCACTTTAAACCAGAAGTTTGTTATGTGTATCACAATCCAATGTCATGATGGAGGTGAGAGTTCAGTGGGTATTGAGGGGCAAACTGGAAGAGGAGTCCCTCAGATCATTAGACAAGGGTTATACAACACTTTAATGCATTTTATTGTATTACATTTGTGTCAGAGCCCTGTCCTGCCCATGGGATTTGTATAGCTGGGCCCTTCCTCTTGCTGAGACCCTAAATGACTGCAACAAGAAACTTTCAGTAAGGCTGGCATTACAAAGCTGGAGCCTGAACTGGTGGAACAAGAGAGCAGCTGAACAGGATGGAAAGTTCTCTAAGGCTAAAGGTCTAGGGTTTAAACCACACTGCTTCTGCCAGGTTTATCTCAGTACTAGTCATGTAATTAGTACCACACAGGAAAAAACTCCCCTGACTTTCTGATTCTAGCTATACTGTCATTTGGCCTGGAGTGTGCAAAGATAACTGTGTGTTTATGCAACTTTTGGTGATGACTTCTTGGGAAGTTAATTGCAAAAATGGAAAAACCCTAACTCCTCCTGCTCATTGGAATGGTCTAGATGCCAGAAATTTTGTGACTGACTAGACAGAAACTTGCACCTGTACTGGACCTGTACAATAAGAAGTATCAACTATTATCATGTGCTGATAAATAGGAATTCACACCGTTAAAATACCAGGGAAGAATCAGTTCCTATGAGAGTGGAAGGCAGAGGTGGATGAAGAGGTAGAACTGCTGACAGTGGGATGGATACATCTGCAGTGTAATCCTTTCCCTTCTCCTGACCCCTCTTTAGCAATTCCCTTGTCAGAATCCAAACACTGTTGCCCCTCTGAAATGAAGCTGAATCCAACTGAAATCTTTGTTTGGGCTTTTCTTACCTTCTGCACTGGCTTGAGAAGGGCTGCAAGGAGCGCCCCAAGAAACAGCCACAGTGAGCCTTGCCCAGTGCAGTGCCAGCTTTACTCCAGATGAAGAAGTCTGGAGCTGGTAATCCAGATCATCCATGCAAAATGAATTCCATGCATAAACGAGCATGCATATGAGCCTGTCATTATAGGCTCCTACCACACAACTTCAGCTGCCTAACATTGAACACCCAGCAGGCAAAAGCCCCGTTGGAGGTGCTGTGTCTCCCGTTGACTCAGCAGGATGACAAACCTCCTCACTGGTGCCTACAGCCAGCCTGGCCATGCTCCCCCTCCCACTGTGCCAATCCCTCCCTAGGCAGCTTTCCATATACAGCAGGCAATTCACATGCTACATATACATCACTTGTGGTGCCTGCTGCTATCCTACAGACATTTATAAAATAGTTATTTGGAAATGGCAGAGCTTCTTAAAGAGACAGCCTGCTAAATCTTGGGATACAACCCTTCTTTCTCCTTCGCTTTCTTATTTCTGTTTGTCTCTTGTCCAGCATTTGGCACTGCTGTGAAAGTTGTTGTGCCAGTGGGTTTAAAAAAATAAGATAACCTTCTCCTGTGTTTTATATAAGTCCAGTCATGAAGACCAGAACTTCCTATCCCGCAACAGCAAAGAGTTAATATCCCTGAGATATTCTACTGTTCTAAATCTGTAAAAAAGAAGCCAAAGCAAACCTAAAAGAATTTAGTATGGAAAACATATTCCAGCTTCAATGACACACTGGGGTTTTGTTTAGGTTTCTTTATTACGATGAGTCACAGTATGTAAACTTCACATGCAGTTACTGAAGTCATGTGTCTGTCTTATTTTAGCTTCAAAAACAGCAGCAATGCCAATATCCTTTGCTGCCTTTGAGACTTGAGAAGTTCTGAAAGCCAACAATGTTGTCCCCTTGTAAGCAATGTGTTGCTGTTTCACCCTTTGACTAGAAAATAAAGGAGATGATTCTCCAGGTGAACCTTCTCCACTTTAGGTGCTCCTTTTAGTACCCTGGCACTGCTAATGCTGGCTGGACTCTGCTGCTGCCAGCAATGGAGGAATCCCCATTTGGGATGATCTGACAAAAGGATGTCTCATTCTCTGTCTCTCCTGCCCCAAGCAGAAGTGAGCCACACACAGGTGAAATCAGCAGAGCTGCTAGTGCTGGAAGTTCCACTGCTACTTTCATTGCTGGAGTTGTTCCAATCTGAAGTCCAGTTAGGGTGAGTGGAGGCCAAAACCAACTCCCCACCCCTCTCCCCACCTTTCAGCCAGGCCCTGCAGAAGGCTTAAACTAAGCAGAGAGATTCCTGCTGTTCCCATTCCCCAGGTGAGTCTCGTGCAGCTCTCCAGTCCCATTCACACAGAGCCAGCAGGCTGCCCTGGGTCTGTGACTGCAGTGCTCATTCTTGCAGGTATAGAAGGGCAGCAGGCAGTCATCTATATAAAGAATGTTCTTCAGATGAGTTATGTATAAACTGCCTGATGGCAAGGGTATCAAATGAAGGTCGAGCATCAGAGACCTTTAGGCTGTTACGAAATATGACTCATGGATTAGTTAACTGCCTGTCAGATTTTCCATTATGAAATTTAACCACAGCCCATATCTGCACAGCAGCAACACCTGTAGAAGTGCAAACAAACAAGGGGTTATATATGCACTTGCACTGAAATGGGTCAGCAGCTGTGCTATGGTATCAAAACCTTTTCCCTTGTTAATGAACTATTAGCTAAGACACAAAAATGAGAGGAGAAAATGCTGTGGGGGTAAAAAAAAACCCCATTGTTTTAAAGTTCCTGTTTGCCAAAAATCTGCAAGATAAATCTTTACAGTTCAACTGTATCAGATGAATCAACATAAAAATTCCCCTCTGCAGAATATCATTATTATAGCCATAATGAACATCTGTGCTTCCTAATCCAAGCATTTGCTTTTCATGAGCGGAAGTCAAAAAGCAACTATTCCTGTTCTAGAAAATGACTATTTAGACATTAAACTAAAAAAGAAGAATGTAACAAATTGTATTTCCGAAAATCAGTGAAAAGATTTAGCCATTTGGTGGAAGACCCTCATAATTCTCTCAGCTGGTTGTTTGGAGGTGGCTGTAAATTCAGAAATGCAGAAGATGTTCTCTGAAGGTTTACCATGGGAAGTGGAGCTTTTGACCTGTGTGTCCCTGGTTTGATTCCACAGGTGAGAGAGACTCAGCTCACCTAATTTTAGATGTCTACAGTGTCTATCAATACATCTGAGCCTGTTGCTCTGTGGGCAATTTAAAGACATGTCTTATCTAATCTATCTGAAATATCTACCTTAGGATGAGATGATTCATGACCTTGGTATCTTTTTCTTGCTGTGACTATATCAGGGGCCTGAGGTGACTGGCTTGGCTGGAGAGCCTTCCATGTGGCCAGAGATGAACCCTGCCTGAATGCTCTGCCCCCACAGGGCCGATAGTTTATGTGAAATGAGTTGGTTAACACAGCTCCTTGCTATTGCAATGGTTTGTCCATATCACAAAGCCACCACCACATCTGGCACAAATGAATGCTAGCAGGCAGAAACAGCCTAGAGGCTACTGATTAAAGAGGAAACCGGAACCACTTTGATAGATTTCATCATTACTTCCTATTCTCGCCTCTAGAGATGTTCCAGATCACAAGGTAGGCATGGAGTTCTCACTCCTCCAACCACTGTGGCATCTAATCTGTAAAGACATAAGCCTCCATTTCCATGCCTGTCAGTCCAGCTCATTTCATAAACACCACATTCATTTAAATGCTAAATTGCTGCTTTACAAGAAGTTCAGAAGACATAAACTGTAAGGCACAATGAAAAACAATTCAGTCTCAAGAAACAAAGTCTGAAGAGGGGCAAAATAGCAGCACACAAATACATAAAAAGCAACTGCAAAGAGGAAGGAAATAAACTATTCTTCCTGTTTACTTTGGAGACTTAAGTTTCTCCACAGTGAAGTTTTATATAACTAGCTGTGCAGCCACTTGTCACAGCTGAAGAGCAGCATTTTTCCATCTTCTAGACAATGGGGAAGCCACCAGGAGCTGCTGTCTCACAAAGAGGCAGCAGCAGCTCCTGCCTCACTGCAGACACTGAGCTGCCTGCCTTGGAAAGGGGTGGGAGGCTCACAGCTCCAACGTGTCCGTGGGTGTCTGAAAGGAGCTGGGAGCCCTTGGCTCACTAAGCAGCTTTTCAGCTTCAGCATGAAGCAGGGGTTCCTTCCTCACAGCTGAGGAGCAGTGGCTGTGGTGATGTGACAGCATCCTGGAGCCCTGTCTCTCAGGAGAAGCCAGTCAGGGTTGGAAGCCCTCCCCGTTTGGGGATGCAGTTGGTATTCTGGAGATCCAGTCTGATGAGCATCCACCCAGAGTGGATGGATATATTTAGTCTTAAGGCAGTGTGATGGACTGGATGTCTCTAAACCCCTTTATCTTTAATTATTTAAGTGGAAAGGTTGCGATATGCACGCTGAAGCCTGAGCTAAGCCTCTTACAAGGGAGTGGGCCAGAGCTCCAGCTGTGTGACCTGCACTGCTGACCAAAGGCAGCAAGATGGACAGGGTGGCCTTTGAGGACCCATCTAGAAAAAGAGAGACTTTTCTCCTGACAGTAAACTTTTAAATAAAGCCTGCCTTTCAGATGGCAGGTTCTTTCTCTGCTGCCATCCAAAAGATTATGCTTCTGGGTGCTCCTCTTTACTACTCCTTGTTCTTCTTTAAGAAATACTGCTCCAACATGGTATAAACAAGGTAGAAATCATTAGAAAAGGTGGGGATGAGGGGGGAAGAAAGTGATTTAATTTAAAATAAAACCAGAAACAAACCAGGTTTCACTCAGCCACGTTCATTTTCTCACACTCACAAGAACAGCCACCATACACCAAGCCAGCATGTTTAAGCCATTTAACCAAAAATCCAGGCAACATGAAGTTTGTGCCCAGGTAATGGGTCCAGGATCTGTGTGACGCCATAGAGAACACACGGGATATCAGCTCTGAAGTCCTGGGTTATTCTTGGATTGGTGACTATGCACAGGGTTTGAGTATCTTTTTGTAGTTCTTTGGAAGTGTCAGAATCTCCATCTGTCTCAGCTCTGGCAGTCATCAGGACTAATCACGTTTTTTTCCAGACCTGGATGCCCTGAGAGACAGCAGGTCAATGCCCTGTGGTCTTGATGACCTGCTAACCTAGTGACATTAACTCAGGCCAACAACCTTTCTATTACAAGTCCCTGCACCATTCCCATTCCCTTGCTGGTGATCCTTCCCCTGCCAAGCAACAGAACCTTACCCTGTAGCAATAGTGAGGAAAATAGGAAGAGGGACCTTCTTCCCCCTTTCTCCCAAAGACCAGTGTTGAATTTGCTTCATGGGCTTCATGATTTGTCCTTTCAGCTCCTAGCAGGGCCGTGGGAAGCTGGGGGTGTCCTCAGGACTCTGACAATCCCACAGGCATTTCTGAGCTGTCAGAGTCATCCTCTCACTCAGTAAGGAGCAACACTGGGCATTCCTCAGGTGGCTGAGGCCACTCTCTGAACCCAAGCACTCCTGGCAGCTGCACCATATCACACAACCATCATCTGCAAAGGTCAGACCTTGCCAGGTGCTCACAGCTGGCAGCTGAAGTCAAACCCCTGCATACACAGAGGGGAGAGCGCTGGCAAGTGATACTTGGTGAGTGATGCTCTGAAGGGCTTTCAGAGAAGACTTTAATGTTACATTTATGTTACATAACATAAAAGTTACACTTGGTATTTAGAAAAGGCTTACAGAAACTGAAATGAGAAACATTAATGCCTCCTTCAAAGTATAACTGACGCTGATTAATGTAGGAGCCATCTTGACTAGGTGCCTATTTTGATTTAGGCAATTACGAGTTTACTAGTTCAAACCAGTTCACAATGAGAATGCGAATCTAAGATTTACTGATGTGCCTCCTTCCTTTCTTCTTGCTGCTATAAGTCCCTCTCTTCTTTTGTCTTCATTGTCTCTTCTTTGGGCTTGCCTACAAGAGAAAAACACACTCATAAAATTACAATCTACTTGTAAACCAACTCCAGGCATTCATTCAAAGAGTGGCAGTAGATGGATACTCATGACTTTGCCATATTGAACCACACCATACTGTAATTTTTTTGGGCAAAGGATGCAGTTTTTAATACCTTCATGAACAGAGGAAAGAAATACCTTGCACAGAGGCAGCAGTCCCTAATTCTGTCCTGTGAGTGCTGTGGATTGGGCTGTCCTGATAGGGAAAAGGCTGCAGTGGGTAAAAGCTGCTCCACAGCCTGAGCCAGGGCAGCGACAGCAGCAGTCACCTGGTGCTGTGCTACCTCTGTCCAGCAGATTGTGGCTCCTGCAGATGTCAACACCATGTCCCCAGCCTTTCTTCCCATTTGGAGGTTAGAGTCTGCAGAAGCAGCTGCTGGACTCTCTTCATTCTGATGTAGGAAAACTTATTGCTTTGCAAGTTCTTCCTGTTCCTAATTGACCTGATCTAACCTGAAATAAGCCATTTGTGTTCCTGCAGAGGAATACCAGGGAGTCCACATGGCCTTTTGCCCAGGTTTAACGTAATTTCTTTAAAGCAAACTGCAAATTAATAGCAGTATAACTTTCCTGTGCAGGCAAGCCCTTAATCTAATTGGAATATGGAAAACAGCATTTGGGAAGACAAAGCAGTGCATAAACTTGGAGAGTGAAAGAGGGAGGCAATATAATTTGGAGTCCAGTGGGGATGATGGAGAAATTTGAATGCAGAGAAATAAAAATGATTAAGGTTTTAAAAATCCAAGCTAGCAAGGAATCTAGGGATATGAAAAAATAGAGCCCAAGTCAGAAATTTTCAATGTTCAGAGAATTGCCATGTTCTCCCCATTCATTCTTCCACTCGGGTCAACAACCCTTGTCATTTTAATCAAAAAACATTCTCTCTTCCATCCCCCAAAAGTCTGAGTCCACACACATGGCCTCATTTCCCCCTGTGTCTGATCCTCACATAACAAGAAGAAATAAGAGCAAAACTATGCTTGTGCTTCCTCAGTTCCCACAGAAGCCTGTAACTACTTGATCTTGTCACTAAACCATTACAGAAAATAAAAATAGGACTTCATTAAAGAAAGAAAAAGAGAAAAACAGAGAAAAGCCTTGAGTGCTGCCTCAGATAAGGACTAGTGTATGTTTGAGGAGACTAAATCTTTCGTGTATATCCCTGCTCTAGAGTCATAGCTTATAAAACTTCCTGATTCTGTCTCTCCTTTCAGCTAAGAGTCCCTGCTTTCCAGCTTTCTGTAAACAGTCTTTTGTGGATTTTCAGGACAAGATGAGAATTTCTTTGAAGCTTGAAAACAAACTTCAGGCATCTCTTCAGAGGGTCATCATGAATCTGCTCTTCACTAAGCCCCCTCCATTCATTGTGTGCATTCCACCTACCAGCCTGGGAACATGGAGAGACAAGGGAAGGGGAGCCAGCAAGGCTTGGGTGGCAGCACGCTGGCCAGAGGACAGAGCAGCTCTTAATCAGATTGCCTTTTAATTCTTCACATGCGTTAAAGGCATTATGTGCTAAGATTGAGGATATAGGTGTACTCAGCAAAGGCAGTGATGGAACAAAGCGTTGAAGCATAGGGAGTATTTTGTAAATATTCTGTCAAATGCTGTCCGAGCACAGTTTAGTAATCACTGGCAATGCCAGTGAGAGGAACCCTTGGCTTCAGTGCAGTGGCTTTGCCCCACTCGCTGAGTAAAATTCTGCCTTTTGATGCCTAAAAATGTCCACAGCAATTTGAGAACTGATGGAGCATGTGGAAATTATGCTGCTAAAGACAGATCTCTGATACTAATAAGAGATATTCACTGTTGGCTAAAGACTGTTTCCAAATCTCCTTTGCTAATTTGTGGCTGGAAAATGTTAAACTTACATTTTGATTGCCCTGCAATCTTACAGTATGAAAGACTCACACTCTGGATCTCTGAGCTCCTTTACCATTAGTAAAATATCTCCTTTCCTTAGAAGTGAGTCCATAGTTACATATAATGAGAAATCTGCTTGTTAAGATGGTCAGTAGTGTAGGACCTGTTGATAGTTTCAAAATGGATAAGGAAAGTCGTGGACACAAGGTCAGTGTCTGTCAGCATCAGGTAAAAACAGTCTAAAAGTCAGATAAAACTTCATAAACACACTGACTTCATGACACACGTACATGGCTTGGTGGCAATATGTGATATTGGCTTCCTAAGGCAACCTGCTCAAGACTCAGAAAGCTGCATTTCTGACTGCTTTGGGGCTATCAGTGTAGCCTTTCAGAGCATCTGCCAGATGAGGCTCTGCAGGTGAAGGAAGACCAGATTTGGCAATCTGCTGTGATTTAAGAACTGAGTGTTAAAAGCGCCCAGCAGTGTGAGGTTTTGAGTTGTTTTGATTGAGCCCATTGGCAAAAACTTGCCTGAGTTTAAAGTGAGCAGGGCTTGTGAGGACTCTGGTGTTGACTCAAGTGCTTAGGAGCTGCTCAGCTTCCTTCAGGGAATTGTGTCTGAGTCAGCTGTGGGAGAACTAAAAGTGAAACTGAGAATAGTCCTGCCTAGTGCAGATGGCAACTCAGAGGGAAAACTGACTTCCCTGACTGCAGGATCAAGGCTTAAATTGTTGTGATACTTCTAAAACTTACACTCGTGCATATGAATTATCACAAACAATGCCCTTGTTTGTAAAACACTGCAGACCTTGCAGGGATTTAAAGAGAACTGTAGAATTGTTTAGAATTTAGAATTGTCTGCAAATTTGTAAGAAGAAAAGGAATTAAAAGTATTATTTGAAACTTGCTTTCAAAAAAACCCAAAATTTGAGCCTACATCCAGTAATAGCTTTTTAAAAAATACAGAAACCTTTTTCCTTTTAACTGTCAGGCAGCCTCAATGAAGAAACCTACGAGCTTTTAAATTATATAAACAGGGGCACCTAGAGAAGAAATACAAGCATAAATCTTTAACTCTGAAGCTGTAGCTGGCCAGAGAAGTGTTACAGAAAGGGAAAGCAAAGGACTGGTAAATGTTTGGTTTAAGACCAAAGCATCACAGAACTGAGTGGTTTCTCTGTGAGGAGTGTGTTTTGATCATTCAAGGACTTGTTTGTGGATATTTAAAACTTGCAGGGACTAATTTCTGCAACAGGAAGACTTTCGTTCTAGAGCTCCAATTTTAAGGGCAAGGAAAAACCTAGGCAGAGATGGGCTGTTTAGTATGTGAGTACTGTGGAAAAGTTCTGTCTTGTTTTTAAATCCCACGGTGAATCATCCTTCTGGAGAATGGATCTTCCTTGTGGTTTTCTTCTTGGAAGAGGAGCCTGAAGAGGAGGGAAATGGAGTAATAATTGCGAAGTATGGACCAAGGACAGCCAAACCCCGTGTCCTTTTCCCTGTGACTTCACAGCCCCTGCCATGTCCTGCTCCCCTAAGCACATTCATCAGTACTTTTACTGACCCAAATTCAAGGAAGCAACTTTACTATTCTCTGTGTCAGCAGGCTGTCATAGAAGTGAATGGAGTTATTTGTATTTTTTTTTCTAGTTCAATGCTTACTATTTGACTGATGCTTACAGGCTAAGTCCTGATGAATCCAAGGTGGGGCTATCTGTGGATGTAGAGATAGATGGCAAAACTGACACAACAGGGAAAATGAAGTCAATCCTTTGGCATGTCAGTATGTTTGATGGCTAAGGGTGTTGGAGAAAGAGCCGATGAGTACACGCAATGACTAGTAGAAGCCATAGTGTGCTGGGGTGAGCAGCTCACAGCCATGTGCTGCTGGGCAGCAAGCACAGGGGATGGTTTGAACCCTGCAGAGCCGCAGGTTGGGCCTGCGCTAGGGGCAAGCGAGGGAGAGATGCCGGTGTGTTCTGGGCGCAACAACCCCTCCTCCCCACCGCGCCGCCATTACGCGCTGCGCCACTGCCCGCCGAGGGGGGAGCGACAAGATGGCGGCGGCGCCCGCCCACGTGACTCAGGGCCCGCCTCCATCTAGAGGAGTCTCGGCCGCGCGCGCGGGGGGGGGCGTTCTCGCGAGGGCGGCGAACAAAAGGACAGCGCGGCGCAGGCTGTGTGTTGGTGTGTGGGGCTGTAGTGATCTCGCGAGAATTCGCCGCCGCTCTCCTCCGGAGCAGAGCTAGGCGGGACAGGGGGGAGGGGAATCCTCGCGGTACCGCCGGAGACTCCGCGCGGGCCCGGCGCCCCTAAGTCTCGCGACAACTCCGGGAACGCTTCCCTCGCAGGCCTCTGAGCTGCGCAGAGTTCTCGCGATAGCGCCGGGAAGGGAGGGCGGAAAGGCGGTCGCGTGCGCGCTGAGGTCAGTGCGCGCGGCCGGCGCGCGGGG